>CM062088.1:16442254-16710632 GCA_031163375.1 Conogethes punctiferalis | reverse complement strand
CAGATTTTATTTGCAAAATTTACCAAAATCCATATTCCATGCTGTAAAGGAATTTCCGTTCAAACAAACTTGCTGTAATATATCAAAGACCCCAAAATCTGTCTTCAGAATTCGCCGCTATTCACGTTCACGAATTGAAAGGGTTCGAACTAAAGCTAAAAGGCTGATCAGAAATGGACAGTTGGTTTACCTTAGAATTGGGATTTGCTCCGGTAGAATTGCTCCAACCACTACGAGAACTGAGTACTCTTTGAATTCTGAATTCGCTGCGCCGAGCATGCAGCAAACTAAAGGAAGTTGTGATTTTTGCTTCAATAATAGCGTACACTGAACTCGTAGGCATTTTGTTTATAAATTCTGCAATGTCGTTCCGATGAATTTCACAATATTTACTTTAAAAAATAAACTAAATCCTGATATCTATAGGGCTATTTTGAGATGCAAACGTTAGTTTTAGTTGTACAAGTTTTGCATGGATAAACTTTGTTCCCTACAAAGACAAAACTTCCTAAATTAGAAACACAAATTTCGCTAGACATATATTGAAGCTGATTTTAAAGGCTGACGGAAAAATAACGAAGCATAATCGTTCCGATAAACACAAAAAGACAAATGGACACGAGATAAAAAAACAGACAGAAAGTAATTCAAATCGGTCAGGTGACGTTGAAAGGGAACGAATACATCTCGGAGACCGCCAATCTAAAGGTGTCCCACTTTGTGCAAGCCCTGAATGGAGGAGTAGCAAATGACAAGAGCCCACTCCCGATCGTAAATCAGATACCTTTCCAACGGGAACGAGAGGAATAACAACTTTATTACTTAAGAGTGAAGTCTCCTTTTCGGTTGGTGAATTTGTAACTTTGTATTCTTCGTGGGCACAAGAATGTGCTATTGAGAAAAGGGCGCTCGGAGATAAGGGCTTTATCGGTGCATAAAGTATGTTATTATGAAGTTTGACGGACACTTTTTAGACGCGCAGGGAAGAATGCAGCCTTTATTCGGCGGGGAATTTGTGGCATCCCTTTATTTGCACCTTTGGTGAATTGCGGGGAGTCCTCCAATTGTTTGGTTGATTGTGACGAAACTGCAAATGGACTAAAGGAAGTACTTAAATACAGTGAAGTTTTTGGAGAAGGTTGATCAAAGTTTTTGTTCTGTTGAGCAAAGAAGTTCTGACTTTTACCTAGGAATATTAAGGGAGATTTCTTACGATAAGATTAAACTTATATTTGAGTAAATGCACAATATTTGTAATGATAATAATACGATTGTATCCAACCGTCCTAATGCATTATTTTAACCGCTGAATAAACTTACAAATAATTCGTTTTATGTATACTCGTAAATTAATAAACCAATAAGTAAGGTTAGACATGTCATGCAAACTGTTGATAGAAGTTTCGAAAAAAATGTTTGGTACCTAATTGCCATAACTTCAGTAAAATTTAAAGATCTTCCCTTCACCTTGACATTACGACGCCGTAATTTTTGATGCTACTATAAATTCTCGTCATATAAAAATGAAGAATGTATTCTCATCGACTTACTTTTTTACGTTACTTTGCTCCGTCTACGAAGGTACGAAATTGTTGCCACTTACCTGAAAATAAGAAAAAAATAATTAAATGGAATGCTCTTAATAACAACGATGTTCATTAAAAAATGCAAAAAATTCTGAATTCCCTTGAAAACTTTCTTCTTATAGCATGACACCGGGTCGTTCAACACGGATTTAATAATAAACACATTCCTTCAGGTTTGAGTAATTTAGTGTAATTAATTCCGAGATATATTACGAGATAAAACGGGCTAGTTAATCTAAAGGTTAGGAGTTCAGTTAAATGCTGGGGTAACCAAACTTTAAGATGGAACTTGGAATTCTTATTTTACTTTCAACATGTAAATCTGTGGTTTGTTTGTGTTATTTATGTTATCAGTTTTAAGGGGGATGAATATTAAAATGATGTTCCCATTGTTTCTATTTTTTTCCTTAACTTTCAGCCTTGACTATTGAACAACATCTATTATAATTTTATTGAGTTGATAGATGATGATAGGATATAAGGGGGTGACCATCTTTTCGACCAAAGCCACCCTCTCCTGCCATCACGATTGAAGGCGTAGCGAAATAAATACCACAGGCCATGACGGGCAGCAGCGTCACCGAAGTGAGGAGCTACGCCCTGCGATCACCAACCCGCCTGCCGAGCGTAGCGATAATGAATAAAGCCTCCAAGAGTTTGCCTAAAGTGGCGAACAACTGGAGAGGCCTATGTCCAGCAGTGGACTGCGAAGTCTGATGATGTATGGTACTAAAGATAAATGGCTGTCCCAAGAAAACCAAACATTTGGCAAACGCTACCCACAGTAAACTATTTGATCGACCGATTAGGAATGAAAATGGCATTTATACATCCAACAGTTTATATTCTATAGATCAGGTGACAAGAACATAAAGACAACAATGACCATAGTCTAGCCAAGACACAGCTTGAATAAGGGTGCTATTCTACCAAAGCTGTGCTGTCAAGATATGCTAGGCTGTGAAACCATTTGACTGTTTCCGCTGATTTTATACTATGTACCTTACCAAGTAAGATATCTAGAGGGAGTAAGACTCGCAGCTCAAGGTACCTATGTGATGTATCGACAATAGAGAAGGAATGAGGAGTAGCAGACATCCATAACACGCTCACAGTACGCATTCACAGCATGCATTTAGAGAGCATATGCACTTCACGCATCCATACACAGCACGCATTTATAACACGTATCCACAGCTCGCATCGACAACACGCATTTAAAGTTAGTATCTGCATGCATTTACAATACGCATCCGCATGCAACCACAACACGCATTTACAACACGTATCTGCACGAATTTACAACGCGCATCCGCATAAATTTACAACACGCATTCACAGCACGCATCTCGGATGCATTTATAACACGCATCCACAACACGCATCTACATGCATTCACAGCACTCATCTCGGACGCATTTATAACACGCATTTACAACACGCATCCACAACACTTATAAATGGCACGCATTTGCACGCATTTACTACACGCATCTACTGCACGCATCCACCGCATGCATCCAAAGCTACATAGGCCAAATATGAATAAGATTGGTGAATATCAAACGCATCTATATCACATACAAACATTTCTGGTAGGATAGCACCATAATGGCTGCATGAGTGTACAATGCCCAATTATGTTAATCAGCCATTGCTAGACGGTGACATATCTTGTGTATGCCATTGTTGAGGTTTCAATGGGCTTATTTAAATGTGTGTGCTTGCATTCCGAGAGATATAGCCATCTATGTATGTAAGATGTGGTGGAATACAGTGTAAAATATGACAGTACAGATTTAACCTAAACTGCTTGAGTTGAAAACTAGTTTTCGAAGAGTTGTTTTGATACGAAGGGTATTAATATTTCTTTGAGTGTCCTGTCCAAGACTCGTCTGTTTCCTAGCTATGCTTGATCAAAATAGGAATAGCCGTTTGAAAGATACGGATTATTTTTATTTTATGTAATAACAAATTTGTCGCCAGATATGAAGATTGAATTTCGAATGTTAATAAGTATTTTCATAATTTTCCGTTAAAGATTCCGTTTGAGAATGCGTAAGTTTTTTTTATGTCAGGAATGCCTTTACGCATACACTAGGACCTAGGTACGAGAAAAAGGAGAATACCCACTAAAGCTGACGGTGGTCGGCTACGAGCGCTCATCTGAGGAGGGTCGGGAGGCCCGTCGAGATTCGTCACAGCCCCTCCTCAGATCAGTACCGCTGCGCCACCTGATAGAATGGCGGCACACTTCGGGAGGACGTAGTGGTGCCCTCCCGGTACGACGTCACTGACCACGTGTGTCCGAAGACACGTGTCGTCGTCTTCTTCGGGGATGTATATCGGAGCGCAAGGAAAGACCTCTTCCCAAGGTGGACTGATGAGTATAATCTGCCCCAGCTCATAATATAGGGTAAAATGTATTAAGGGATAACGACCTCTAGGAGGAAGACGTACCTCATGGCTCAGGAATCTCCGGATATGGTTAAATCTGAGCAGAGAACCTCGTTCCATGCCGCTGTCAAAATGTGTGTCAAAGTTAGAATGACCCTAATGATTCCTAATGAGCCTATCTCCGGTAGGAGATGTCACTCCAAGAAAAATACTTTGAACTACTTCACTGCAATTAATCCTACCGAGACTGTCGCCGAAAATCCCGCTCTGGTAACTCCATCTCACATTTGGCTGCGGCCCAAATTAGGTATCAGTACAATGGCCTCTTTTTGTACTTTCAAAAATGTTTCAGTCGCACTCATTAACAAGCGCCATTTAATTTAATATCTGTGTTGCTTTGTGAGCACAAAATAAAGGCTACGAAGTGAAAGTTTACTTAATGGCCAGTTTGCAGGATAGTTATCAACGCTGTGCTTTTTATTGAACGGTGTTTATTTAGTTTGATATCATCATCATCAGCCTATTGCAGTCCACTGCTGGACATAGGCCTCTCCAACGGTTTGCCAGTTAGGGCAAACTTCTGGAGGATATACCCATAATCGCCACGCTGGGCAGGCGGGATGGCGATCGCAGGGCGTAGCTTCTCGCTTCTTTGGTATTTAGCTATAATTGAAGGCGTAGCTAAATACCGCAGACTGATGACGGGCAGCAGCGTCACCGGAGCGAGAAGCTACGCCCTGCGATCGCCAACGCGCCTGCCTAGTATGACAATTATGGATATATCCTCCAGATGTTTGCCCTAAGTGGTAAACATCTGGAGAGGCCTATGTCCAGCAGTGGACTGTTAATAGGCCGATGGTGATGATAAGAGAGGTAGGGCATAGCAAAACCGTCCGTAAAGGCTTACCGAAGTGTACCGCAGGGCACAATCCAGAACTTTTCTGTCTTAACTCTTAAACATAGCAAGCACTAGAATATCTAACTACAACCTGTAATACATCAGAAATTACCTCGTTGAGCCAAGAATAGCCTTTGTGTCGCGTGCATTATACAACAGCTCGTCTAAAGTCGCGGTACCTAATTCACAATTCGCCTATAGTTCGCTCGGAACATTGTTCGCTAAGGAAATTTGCCAGGAATTTGACCTGTAACTAAGACAATTATTTTGGAACTTGCTACATATTATGTTACTACTTTGTCAAAGTCTTATTTATGGGATAGTTTGCATGTTAGGTCAAAAATAATGAGGTCATCGAATGTCATTAAATTTAATGTTAAATAGTTTGAGGGATATAGGGGAGCGGCCTATCATCTTTTCGCTCCAAGCCAATCTCACCTGCCCGTGGTGCATCCTGCCGAATAACAAACGAGGTGCTGGCAACCGACTGGTGGCGGTATAACCATCACAATTGAAGGTGTAGCTAAATACTAAAGAGCGACGGGCAGCAGCGTCACCGGAGCAAGAAGCTACGCCCTGCGATCGCCAACCCGCCTGCCCAGCGTGGCGATTATGGGTATATCCTCCAGATGTTTGCTCTAAGTGGCGAACAACTGGAGAGGCCTATGTCCAGCAGTGGACTGTAATAGGCTGATGATGATGATGATGAGTTTGAGGGATGTAAGGGAGCGACCTAAACAAGTCAACGGCAGGATGCACCACGATCAGTCCCCTGTCCGTGGTGCATCCTGCCGAACAACAAACGAGGCTCTGACAACCGACTGGCATTGGTATAGCCATCACAATGAAAGCGTAGTTAAATACCACAGTCCGATGATGGGCAACGGCGCCCCCGTAGCAAGGACGTACTGCGATTGCCAACACGCTTGCCAAGCCTCTTTTAAGGCCTCGCTAAGGCCTGTATTCAACAGTGGACGTTTGCAGTCTGACGAAGAAGACTTTCGACCCGTCCCGGGATTTGAACCCGGTTGCTCTTGGTTGTTACAACAATCAGGCATCGCATTTGCTCGTCTGCCGCCTCTTGCATAAAAAATACAGGTTACAAACAGAACAAAGAGGCAAAATGCTGTACTTAAGAATCGAATCCACTACCGACCTCCCACAAAAAGAATCATACCACCTACTGAGCCGCACCCAGTATAAGGACGAACATAATCAACTCCCCGCATATGTCAAACACATGCCACGGAATAACTCGAAGATTCCATCGGCTAAAGAATGTTGGGTGTTGGCGCCGAATGCTGCCCTTATCAACTGTATGGAAAATGCGTCCCCACTTAAATATTCGATAATGCACAACACTCTACAGCGGTAGTGTTGGGAGGCGCGTGAAAGAATCCTTATCGAGTACTGATACTTAACTGACAATGTTATTTTTACACCACGGTTCTAGAAAGAGCGTTATGTTTTAAAGCGGGGTGAAAGAATTGTAGAATTGAAGAGGTAAAAGAATCCTTATCGAGTTCTAATGCAGACACCTGGAGGCTATACCCATAATCGCCACACTGGGCAGGCGGGTTGGTGGTCGCAGGTCGTAGCTCTTCGCTCCGGTGACGCTGCTGCCCGTCATCGGCCTGTGGTATTTAGCAACGCCTTCAATCATGAGAGTCATACCGCCACCAGTCGGTAGCCAAAGCCTCGTTTGTTATTCGGCAGAATGCACCCCGGGCAGGGAATTAAGGCGAAAATATGATGGTCCCTTGCATCCATAAGCTCTATAATGACCTATAATCGTTGTGAGAGACTGGTGTCTGGAGGGCTGGTCAGCTGATTAGTTGGACTGGAGACAACGTATAAACTTACTTAAATACATTTTTAACCGACTTCGAAAAAAGGAGGAGGTTCTCAATTCGTCTCTATGTATAATATTTTTTTTTTATGTATGTTCAGCGATATTTCCGTCAATTATGGATGGATTTCAAAAATTTTTCGACAGTTCGACGAAGACACTTCCGAGGTGGTCCCATTATCACCAAGTAAGGATCTGATGATGGGATCCTGGAGAAATTGAGGGCAACAACCGAAAATTGTATGCTCATATGGTGTTTTTGTTACGTAATCATATTTTACTCAGGTATATGCTTCCGGGCGACAACATCTGGTGCTGATGATGAAGCCACAGAACTCCTTAACGGTTAGGAGTTAGGGGACAGTACTGACATTGGTCGATATTAAACTAGGTAGTAGTATGTACTTATGCAGGGCTAATAGGGCAGGTGATTTGGTAAGTGATATGCTTGACTCTAGATCGCAAAGTCTTCACTTGACTTAAAGCAAAATTTTTCATTCCTAAGTAAAACTCTTAAGGACATTAATTAGCCTTTATTCAAGGTCACAGCACATTAACGCAACTAAAAACAGAGAAATAAAATTATTTAAAAAAAAAAAATTAAACCGACTTCAAAAAAAACGCAAACGACCAAAACTAAAAAGCGATAAATAACGTAAGTAATTCTATCCTTAATACATAATCATTTAAATATTACAATTATCACTTATTTTTGAAGTCGGTGCCAGCCAAACATATGTAGGTATATTGTCGTGTGGATATGCCGGCCGCGCGCGTCATACAACAACAGTCTACGTTAGGTACCGAGAGGTTGGAATTATTCTGTTTTTCTTAAGTGGCGAGAAACTGGAGAGGCCTATATCCAGCATTGGACTGCGATAGGCTGATGATGGTATGTAGATAAATAAATAAAATAAAAAGCAAACATTCATCGTATCCAGAAACTAAATTATTCACATCTTAAGCCCACCCTACATCCCTAGAGCGGGGTTTAAAAGGATTCATGTGTAGTCAACTAGGCGCCTATCCTTTACGAGTGGCTATCAGGGTTGGGGCCGCGAGCGAGCCTCTACGCGGCATAACTGTTAACATATTCTACAATACTATACTTCGAAGTAGGAAGGACGAAGAACAAAATATGGGCCTGTTGCGAATTTAGAATAGGATCACCTATGTCATTGCGTGTGTGTCGTAGAAGACGACTTACGGAATTTCCACGCAGGGAGGGGGGGGGGGGGGGGGGGGGGGGTAAACAATTTTTGTTTTGTTACGTTTAGTTAGGCTGATTACGCAAACTATTTTGCCCTTGCTATTCCTTACCCAAAGGTTATCTGGAAGACCGTCTAAATGGAAGAGATCGCTGCGGATGACGCCCGTGGGGCGTCATGAAATTCTTTTGTGTATGGCGGGTGACACCTGAGAGGCGTCTTTTTTCAATTTGTTAAAACTCTGTGTAAATGTCATTTTTAAGGGTGACTGCTAAACAAGACTACTATTATTATTTTCTGTAGTTTATCCCTGTAGTGTAGTCGTTTCAGGATATAGCGTGAATTTCAAAATTCAGAGGTTTAGAACCTTAGATTGACTAGTTTTGTTAGTTAGTCCTGTTTAGTTAGAACCTGATTGATTGATTAGTTTTACAACCTTAGATTGACAGATACGAATTACTTCTCGAATTTCAAAAATTTGTTTGTCGCCACGGGCAAAAGTTTCCAAAAAGTACCGTCGCAATGAATCGGTTAAGGCACTGAGACAACTTAAATTGTACAACAATTGTATACTTCGTCTAGTTCTATGTCAATTTTATGATGCAATAAAGTATATATCTATCAAACGAGTACATCTAAGGCCTAAGAAACTCTCCCCTCTCGCTAAAACTTCCACAAATGGCGTCTATAAACAGTACATCCATCTCTCTGATATGTGGCCGTCGCAAGTAGGTCGGCACCACACTCGATACTTGACTGGAGCACAAGTTGCGACCGAACTTCGCTTACGAAGTGGCCGGCCCTGTTCCGCGAGACATAATAAAAAATTACGACCCAACCCGGGGAAAGGAAAGTTTGCGTTTTTTAATTTTTCTATGAACTGTATTCTGTTGTGTTTTGATGAAAATAAAAACTTTTGAAACTTGTTGGCTATCTTCTTTTGAAAGGGAGTACTTTCTTATGTCGGCGTGGAAGGTCTTGGGTTCGATTCCCACCCAGATTATATCAGACCGACGTCAGCGTTGGATCATCACACATTTTACCACTTTGGAAGAGTCTCTCGCGCAAACCATTCAGTTTAGAAAAAAATGATGTTAGATACCTCAACATCATTTTCAAATACCTATCCATATATACCCCATACGTATAGGTATGATGAAAAAAAATTTTTTGAGTTTCAGTTCTATGTATGCGGAACCCCAAAAATTTAGGATTTTTTTCTGATTTTATTTTAAAATCATAATGCGGTTAACAGAATACATTTACGTACCAAATTTCAATAATGTAGCTTCGGAATAAACTGGCTGTGACATACGGACGGACAGACAGACATGACAAATCTATAAGGGTCCCGTTTTTGCCATTTTGGCTACGGAACCCTAAAAATACAAATCTGTCCTTTTTACTCGACTGCCGAAGAAAGGAGGGTCATGTTTTTATAATATTAGTGTAGACTGTTTTGCGATTCCAGTGGTCGCAAGCATCTCGCAAGAGGCCTTCAGCTAAACTGAAGAAATATTTAAAAAAAGCACTTATTATCTTAAGCCTAAACAAAACCTCTTCAATAATTGGATAACTAAACGTAACAAAAATTATTTTATTTCATTTCACTAACCAAATTTGCAAGCGCGTCGGGTCACAATCTGTTTCTAGGTAGCCTTTTTTTCGTTCACAAGTGGGCTTGTTAACTTTTTATAAGGGTAGAACAAAAAAATGGTCAAGCACGATTCGCTTTAAGTAGAGAGTTCGGCCGATTCGCCGGTAAAAAAATATTTTAGGTTTCTTATAACTAAGTATATATTTGAACGGGTAGCAGCGTTTACAAATTTAAACTACTGTTGGGTACACCGAGCGTGGTGATTAAGGCAAATCCAGATTTGTCTATGTCTATATCATTTGTCTATGTCCAGCAGTGCATTGCCCGGTGATGATAATGATTGAAAATTTGAAATTGTTTTTTTTATAGTAGCTCGACATAATGGCTTCCCTGCGCCTGATGGAAAGCGAAAGAGAAGCCCAAATCGCTGTGACAACTGGCAAGTAACTGGTCAGTTACCTGTCAGTTGCCACTGCCATGCCGGTCCAACTCTAACCCCCCACGAGCTCCAGAAACCCTACTCACCAGCAGAAACACGACCCGGAGGTCATTTGGCTGCGATATTCTATAGAGTGGAGGTCCTTCCCCGGACGGGCAGCCCAATCCGAGCGAAGATTCGCTATGCCCTACCTCTCTTTTCGATAAAATACAACTGATATTGAGCACAAGAACACCATCATAGATTCATCAAATTTTGCCTAACGGCTTTTACTCGTATACCAGAAAATCATATTTGTCGGCGAGCAACGTAACGCAGCAAACAGTACCATCGCATTATAAAACAAGAGGCGGGATGCAGTTTTATGGAATTTTCGCCATAAAACGGCACCTTCTTGTCACACTCGACTTGTTTTCCTATCACTCATTTTATGGGCATAACAATAGTATCGGAAAGCCATTTAGTATAACGTTGGACCTTCGCCGGATCGCCCTCGGTCGTATTAAACTATCGTCATCTTCTTCATACGTACCTCATGACATGACGTCAGGATGGTGGGAATGCATTCATGATGGAGAGGTGAGGAAGGATGACCTTCCACATCTGTCTATCATGAATGCATTTGTGTACTATTTGACTGGTCCGGTGGTATTTGGTAGAGACACCTGCCTTCTGAACGAAGGGTTGAGCCTTCGTCGGTACGAATTCACAACACGTGTGAATTATGTGTGATGTGTGGTTGTGATTGATCCGTGCCTTGATGTATGTATATGCAGGCAAGCATCTGGAGGATATACCCATAATCCACGCTGGGCAGGCGGGTTGGCAATCCCGCCATCTGCTGCCCGCCATCAGTATGTGGTATTTAGCTGAGCCCTCAATTGTGATGGTTATACCGCCACCAGTTGGTTGCCAGCGCCTCGTTTGTCATTCGGCAGGTTGCACCACGAGCAGGTGAGGTTGGCCTGGAGCGAAAAGATGACAGGCCGCTCCCTTAACACGTTCACTGCGTTACGGGAAGTAATTTGGTCGTAACTGAATTTCGCTCTGTGCGGCACCTAGTTGTCCTTGTCTTACTCTCCGTGTTTAGTTGTGATGTTTATACAGCCACCAGTTGGTTGCCAGCGCCTCGTTTGTCATTCGGTGTGCACCAGGAACAGGTGAGGTTAGCTTGAAGCGAAAAGATGACAGGCCGCTCCCTTGATGAGTCTGGGGCGTTATTTGGATTTTAGAACTGGCTCACATATCATTATCCGTTCGCCAACGGACCCTTAAACGGAGTGCGGACCAATTGTGGGTCACCGGGGGCGCGGCTAATGCGTCGGCCGGTGTCAGCTCGCGCCGCCCTCATAAAAACATCAACCGATCTCGAATGTTGATGGGCAATTTCCTCTATTTGTGTTTTGATATCGCGTTGCTTCTGGCCGCTTTTCGAGGTGGCAAATTATTGTTTGTTTGGTGGTTCGATGGGCGCGAAGTGTGTTGAAGTTATTAGAAATAAAATAAATAAATAAAATAAAATAATTTATTTCTGCAAATAGATTTACAAGTAAATTCTTTTGCACGTCAAACTTTTTTTTCCCTACTAGCACTTCGAAGTGATAAGGATGAGGCCTGATGAGAAGAAGTGCCGCAAGAAACTCATCAATTTTGGCTTTTTTCAAAAATATACATAATCATCAAACTGTTGATGTCATACATTAATACAATATTTGTTAAGTGCAGGCGAGCAGCTCATTATGTCCATGTAATATTATCGTCTAGGAAGTCTTGTATTTTATAATATCCTTTTTTTATAAGACATGACTTAATATGAGACTTAAACCTATGTATTGGTAATTCAACAATAAGTGTAGATCGTTATCTACACTTGAGAATGATGCATTATACAAAATGCAGATGTTTGCCCTGAGTGGCGAACAGTGTCCAGCCGTAAACTGCAATAGGCTGATAATAATGATGTAAATCTTTAACTCTATTAATTATTATTTTTATTTATTTTAAATCAATCATAACAAATTGCCTGCAAAAAGATTTATGAAAGTAGCAGTTTTAAGGTAAATTTTAAGGTAAAATACTCATCTGGAACTTGCATAGACTAGGGATGTTTTCAGGGTCAAAATAATTACATTCTATTTAGTCCGTATTTTAGATTATAAAAATATATTGGACACGTATTATTCCTTTCTTCATTTAAAAAATAACAACAAAAAATAACCATCTGTATCTACAAGGCATCAAAATGACGTCTTTGACGTCACTCAGTGGCGGAAAAACTCCCACTCTTTGTCGTCACGCGTAATTATAACGGTCTATATCTTTGTAATTTTTGTCTAATTTACAAATAAAACAATACGAGTCTTTTATTTTTGAACAATCTAAAAGACGGACTTATTACATTTTTTACGGCAACAGGCCTATTAAATCAAAGTCCTTATATCAAAACTTCTGCTACCTAAACTAAACTTAAAATTAAAAAAGAACCGAGCAGATTACCGAGAAACATTTCTATCGCGAAGTTGCCATCGTTTTTTGTCCAATACCAAGTCAACTTGATACAATTTATCCGACGTCTGTTTTTTTCTGCTTTCAATTAAACTGGACGGGCAGTTTAAAAGTTTTAATTAAAAGTGAATTATGCCGATAGAGATCCTGTTTTCTTTCGCGGACGATAACAAGAGGAGAAACTTGCGACATCCAGTAGACTTAGTTAATTTTTTTGTTCGAAGTGTGTTCGTGACATCGGCTAAGTGGTCTGCTGTTAGCATTATGTCTTGATATAAATGAAAGTCTTTGTTTTTTTTCCTTTCTACAATCATAGTAAATAACTACATATAATATAAAGCAGTATATTCGATTACACCAATTAAGTCTCATTTTAAAACGTGATTATCAGTATACAAATGTCTACTGCTAGACATAAGCTCGCCAAGCTTGGCAAGTGGGAAAGTGACCGTAGTAGTTATATTTACCAAGGTGAACGCTGCTGCCCGTTTCCTGATGTTCCCTTAGTTGTCCTCTATAACACGTACGGAATACGGTAGTGTAGTCCTATTGTATTACAAAATTTAGGGCCATAAGATTTCACCCGAACTTACCTACATACTATTAAGAACTCTTGAGAGTGGCGAATAGTGCTGTGCCGCAGCGGTTGATTATTCTCCTCTAACAATACATACATTTCAAGTTAAGGAAAAGCTAGTAAAAATCTGTATCATATTAATAATACGATAAACTTACATCCTCCTTTAACATCAGTGGTTCAACACTCTTCCCTATACTCCACCCGTCTTTGTACTTCATAGCTAGTATAGATAAGTTAAGGAACTTAGTATCTTTTGAAGTTCGCCGCCCAACTAGTGAGAAACCCTTTGAAAGCAGTTCAGATGAGCACGCTACTTGCCGGCGGTAACTTTAATAGAATTTAGGGAGATCGGGAACAGGTTTATCTGATTACCAGTTTAATGCCTAAAGTTGGGTTTCTCATCATTATGAGGTCAGGTTGGAAGTATTTTGTTCTGCTATTTTATTTACATTAAGCTAAGAACGATTATGGGTAGGTATATCCTCCAGATGTTTTCCCTAAGTGGCGAACAAATGGAGAGTCCAGCAGTGGACTGCAATAGGCTGATGATGATAAAGAAACTCATTGGACGCTTTCATAAACGTACATAGTAATTTTAATTACTACATAATATGTAGTATTTTCCGTCTGTTCTTATGTAGGCTTATATCTTTAAAACAACGGATTTTGATGTGTTTTTCAATGTGAGATTCGAGAGGAAGGTTTTTGTGTATAATATATGCATATATTATTGCGCCTTTGCAAAGCCGGGGCGCGTCGCTAGTATACAAGTAAGACAAAACAATTAGACTGAACTGGGGTGTTGCGACGTCCAAGCTAACAGGGCCTCACTTAGCGTTTTAACTCAAATAGCAGATAATATAGTTTGCACAAGAAACGCAAAAACATGTGGACACTCTCTTTCTCCACTCACATAATCCGCTAGGACGATAGTTCGACGTGACAATAAAGTAAGTTAGGTGCAGGACTTTTTTTTAGATTAATTAATTAAGACATCGCTGGATATAGTATTCATATGAACTTACAGTTAAGTGAATCTTAGCTAAGACCAGGTGGTTCCTGGACTAAAGGGCATGGCTTCAAATCCAACCAGAGGCCAACATGATGTACATCTACATCATGTTACGGTTAACAGGTAGAGAATGCTTCTAGCATTAATTTCGCCTTTGGACCATTTTGTGCAATATAAAAAAACGTAGGTACCGCATCACATATTGCGTTTGTTATGTGTCAAACTATGTTCAGATTTCTCAGCCTTCGAATCGAATATATCTTAATATAATTTATATAACAACTACATACTTGTTTAACAGAGTAATTTGTATAACAACTATCAAAGAAAAAATATCAAACGTCTCTCTAAGCGCATTATTATAAAACTTTGACATGGAGTCTACCCTTCAACAAAACATTTGACATTTGTATGAAAGAATGTTAATTCCGTCATACATTTCTCTGAGGATGCCGCCCGAGGAATTTCACGCCCGCACTAATTTATACTTCCTCCTATTCGGATAGTAGCCACAATCGCATAGATAGCAGTGAAGCATCTGTGTGCGTAACCTAACAGGTTTCTTGTACTGTGTATCACATTTGATACATGACAATTAAAATTCTTCTGTGCCTCATCGGTGGTTAGCGAAAAAGATTAAAATAACGTACAGTATCATGTTACACACTTCAGGCTTTAATAGACGCAAAGCAAAGAGTTTTTCGACTTGGTATATTTGTAAATGGGTATTAACGTATAACTCCCAAATAAAAATATTATACATGTTGGAGTAGGTACTATAATATTTAATTTGTTTTCTTCATTTTGCTTCAAAGAAAGTGAAATAGTTGATTTTGTGGCTTGATAAATTATTCTTCTTAGATAATTTATAAGACGTCAAAAGTTTTAAATTATTCTGCTGAACAGATGCATTTTTTGCACAAGTAACAGTGTTGTGCTGAGGTATAAGCGGGTGTTTAAGCCATGATATCATCAATAAGGCATACCATAAATAAAATCAATACCGATTGATATCACAAGTACAATGTTCAATTCAGTTCAATCACAATTATAATTACGTGGTGTAAGGAAAAGTGCTTAGGACACACACAATAAGGACAAAATAAAAATAAAATAAAAATAAAATAATTTATTTCTGCAAGTAGATTTACAAGTAAATTCTTTTGCACGTCAAACTTTTTTTTCCCTACTAGCACTTCGACGTGATAAGGATGAGGCCTGATGAGAAGAAGTGCCGCAAGAAACTCATCAATTTTGGCTTTTTTCAAAAATATACATAATCATTATACAGGTTGATGTCATACATTAATACAATATTTGTTAAGTGCAGGCGAGCAGCTCATTATGTCCATGTAATATTATCGTCTAGGAAGTCTTGTATTTTATAATATCCTTTTTTCATAAGACATGACTTAATATGAGACTTAAACCTATGTATTGGTAATTCAACAATATTCTGTGGTACTTTGTTAAAGAATTTTACACTTAGCCCAGCAAACGAATTGCCAGTCTTATGCAGCCTGAGATTTGGAACAGCAAGTTTGTTCTTGTTTCTCGTGTTAAATTTATGGCAATCAGCATTTCTTTTGTAAAGATGAATATTCTTTCGTACGTGCACAATACAGTCAAATATGTATTGTGATACTACAGTCAAAACATTAATTTCTTTAAATAATTCTCTAAGTGAAGCACGCGAGTTAAGTCCATACAAGAAACGAATGGCCCTCTTCTGCAACACAAAAATGGTTTGGATATCAGCAGCTGATCCCCACAGAAGCAGACCATACGCCATGATACTATGGAAATAACTAAAATAAACAAGTCTTGCTGTTTCAATGTCTGTTAGGTTCCTAATTTTTTTAACAGCATATGCAGCCGAACTGAGTCTTCCAGCCAAGGCGGTTATATGAGGAGCCCACTGTAATTTATAATCTAACGTTACACCCAGAAAAGTGGTCGAGTTGACACATTCAATTTGTTCATTATTTATAACTATATTAGTATTACTTTGCCTCACATTTGGCATTGTGAATTTAACGCATTTGGTTTTATTAGAATTTAACAAAAGATTATTCGTATCAAACCAAAGCAGAACTTGGGAAAGAGCACTATTCACTTCGACGGAAACCTCCTTGTGTCTGTCAACTTTAAAAATCAAAGAAGTATCGTCAGCAAACAGCACTGTTTCGCATAAACCTTCAACAAAATATGGAAGGTCATTAATATATATTAAAAAAAGTAAGGGTCCTAATATTGAGCCTTGGGGCACCCCCATACGTAGAAGGGCGCCTGGAGACTCAACTCCATTTACTACAACCTTCTGTATTCTGTCTGTAAGGTAAGACTGCAACAAATTTAGCGCAACATCTGAGACACCATAATGCTGTAATTTCATAAGTAAAGTAGTATGTTCAACACAATCGAATGCTTTTGACAAATCGCAGAAAATACCTATGGCATCCTGCTTTCTTTCCCATGCGTCAAAGATATGTTTCATGAGAGCCACTCCTGCATCGGTAGTGGACTTACCTCTAGTGAAGCCAAATTGTTTTTCATGCAACAATTTATTTTCCTTAAAGTGAGATACAAGCTGGTTAAAAATTATTTTCTCAAAGATTTTGCTAAGTGCTGGCAATATAGAAATAGGTCGAAAATTTGAAGGGTCACTTTTTTGTCCCGATTTAAATAATGGAACAATTTTGCTACACTTCATTAAATTTGGAAACTGGCCTAAATTTACGCACTCGTTAAATATTATAGCCAAATGTGGGGCGATAGTGGGTATAATTGTTTTTAGAACCACAACTGAGATTCCCCATAAGTCTTCAGTCTTTTTTAAATTTAATTCTTTAAAGGTCTCTAATATAGTGATGAAATCTATATGAGAAAATTTAAATGAGATTTGGCATGTACTTACTTTGTCCTTAAGGAAAGACTGAGCCAGATGTACACATGACTTTACTTTACTTGTAACTGATATAGGTATATTAGAGAAGTAGTTTTCAAATTCATTTGCTACTTCTGCATCAGTTCTAAGGTGATTACTACCTACTTTAAGAGAGATCTTGTTATTATGTGATTTTATTTTACAAGTCTCTTTATTAATTATTTTCCAAGTGGCTTTAACTTTATTATTGGAATTTCTAATTTTTTCTTTCAAATAATTTCTTTTGGCTATAGCACAAACCTTTTTAAATAATTTTGAGTAATTTCTAACATATTCTATGAATCTGTCATCCTTGGAATGAGCCTTGGATTCATATAGATCAAATAACTTTCTTCTGCTTGTATAAATACCTTTGGTAGCCCAATCACTAAATTTTGTTTTAGGATTGTCTACAATAATTTCTTTCTTAGTGAACACACTATTAAATTCCTTTTTAATGGTGCCAAATAACTTTTCATATAATTTATCAATATGACTGTCTATGAAAGGCATTATAGAAATCTTATGATTTATATTTGATTGAAATTTTTCTATTCGATTTGCAGTTATAGGTCTATAAACATAACTATATTTAGTACCAACATTCTGGCGCTCAAACACTGCCATCTGTCCAGTATGGTCAGAATTTATAAAATTTATTATAGTTTTTGTAATGACTTCACAATTACAGAAAATATTGTCTAAACAAGTAGCTGATGTGGCAGTCACTCGCGTCGGTTCAGCAAATAGATGATTGAGATTAAAAGATGTAAATAAATTTATGAACCTGACCGAGATTTGGCAATTATCTAAAATGTTTATATTAAAATCACCACATACTACTACTTTTTTGTTACATTTACATACTTTCTTTAGAACATCTTCCATTGTTGATTCAAATAACTGGTAATTTCCAGATGGAGGTCTATATACACAGACTATAATGTACCGCTCAAGCTCTGCACATGATATTTCAATGGTTCGCTCAATAGAGTGTGATGATATATCTTTACGATCTTTGCATTTCAATAAATTTTGATCTAACAATATAAGTGACCCTCCTCTAATAGCTTTTTCCCTAGTGAACGAACTAATGACCATGTAGTTATCAATACTAATTATCAATTCTGATTGACGTAACCAATGTTCGGTTAGACACAATACATGGATATTTTTGTCCTTTAAAAATAATTCCAATTCAAGTTCTTTGCCAGAAAAGCCCTGTATATTTTGGTGAACAATGTTTAACTGATTAGACTTTTCCTTTGTCATTACATTTAATTCGCTAGAGTTATTCTCTATTGTCCTATGGTATAATTTAAATTGCATGGAATAGACTCCAAGCATTTATCAGTAATGTCAATAGACTGCTCAATAAAAGCAGGTCGGGTAGCCAAGTTCTTGGCTGAGTATTTAATATAAAAAGCTAGCGAAATCGCTATTTGTTTTTTAAAATAATTCGAAAGATAGAATCTATCTTTTGTCCAGTATAAATGTTTTGTTAAATTATATGTCACATTATTATTGATGTCAATTAATTGGAATTTATTATTATTATATGTCAATGTACTCATTGTCAAATTTATTTTGTACCTTGCATTGTTTTCCAAATGTGACAAGCTGTCACTATAAGGAACTGTAAACAAAACAATTTTATTTAAGTTTAATATAGAATTTAAACTTTCAAAATAGTTATTAAATTCAGCTTTATTTACATTTCCCCTATTTGCTACCAATATAATTAAGGTACTATTCTCTTTGAAACTATATTTACAAATAAGTTTCATAATATCTCTAAGTGACCTATTGGGGTAACAGTGATTTGAAATTTGAAGTCCCGTATGGTTCTGAAATAAATGGCCCATGTTTATACCAAGTTCATCACTAAACATAATATAGTCACTTTCACATATATTTTGTGACCGAGGGAAGGAACCGCTGAGTTTATTTGCACTGGGCAAAGCCGTCAAGTTATTACAAATTGAGAATGATGAATCACACACTGTCCGAGAATGGTCCAAATTACTACTATTACGTCGTTCATGGTTGAAACAAAAATATAAACAAAACATAACCCCAAAAAAAAGGTATACCTAATATGAGGTCATTTATACTGAGGTCTCTCTCACTCACACTCACGGTATACTGTGTCAAAGACTAGCAACTTTATAGCTAGGGTTAGCGATTATTAGAAACGTCGGCGTTAACATTTTAACGCCGACGTTTCTGATTTATTTTTAGTTTATGATTTATGAAATGAGAAAAAAAATTGTCACACGGATGCAGAAGAATAGTCATAAAATTCTCGCTCAGATTACTATTTATTGAGAGTAGTAAAAACTTTTTTATTTTATTTAGAAAATAAACAATTCAACAATGACATTACACATAAATAACTGAAGTGACTTATTTTACCTGTATATTTTATTTTATAATATGGCTTTAAGTAGTAATAATAATCTTATTCCTAGCGGTGTTATGGCCCTTCTTAGAACCCTGACGAAAATGCTTTCACCATCTGCCAAGGCCTGCTTGATTACATTCGGCAAAACTCCTGTGAAGTCGCATTGGTCGTCTTTCAGGATCTTGCTATATATCCAGAACTATCTCATAGGCTGGCATGCAAAAATGGCAGTGGAAACTGACAAGTGATTTCCACAGACAAGAGTTTTACTTTCTATCAAGCAAGGTAACGCTATGGATCATATGTATGCATACTACGGTTGACTGGTAGAGAATGCCTACGCGGTATTAAGTCCGCCTTTTGTACAAATTTTATGTGCAATAAAGATTAAATAAATAAATAAATACTACATTTTTTTACCACTGAGTGGCAAACAAGCCTACGGCCCGCCTGATGTTAAGTGGTTACCGCAGCCTATAATCAATCATTAATCATCAGCCCTTCGTAGTCCACTGCTGGACATAGGCTTCTCAGGAATTATTTGCCACCTTTCTCGATCCTGGGCTTCTTGCAGCCATTACAATCTTGCGCAAATCGTAACTCCACCTGGCCTGAGGCTACTACGTAAGTATTATTTCTGTTTTGGTTCTTCTGTGCCCTTTCTCGCACCCCTATTCAGAGGTGGTTTCACACCTATCCGTGTAAAAATGTATGCATACAATCAGCCGGGCTGTCTGTCCGTTGTCGTCGTCGCGGAAAACAAACGCTCCCTCTGTGAATACGGGTCCACTCACGTTTTGGGGTGGCTGATTGGTTTGCCAGCCGCAAACTCCTTCGGAAGAATTGGATGCAAAGTTTGTTTTAGCTAGTGCATTCACAGCTTTTTATTTAGGTAATCAATATGACTGATATGAATAATCAAATGTATAACTAACTAATAGGCTTCGCTTTATTTAATACTACGTTCGTCTATAAATACGCTTCGGGTGTTTTATCTGTAGTTATAGTAAATCTATTATATACATGAAATATATTTTCAAAATAACTATCAGGGGGTGATAAGTGATCGATACTGAAGCCAAAAATGCAATCAGTAAAATTTTTGCCTGTCTGTATGTTCGTTATAAAAAAAAAACTACTGGACGGATTTTGACGATTTGATATTTCTAATCCCGCGGGATCTCGCATTTGCAATCTCAAGTCGGGATTGCATTAGCCAGCGTAGGGAAACCTTCTTAGTTCCTTGAATAAGCTCATTCTGCTCAGTAAGGACATGTTGATGATGTTTGAAACAAAAATATAAACAAAACATAACCCAAAAAAGAGACATTACAAAAACAATTTCGTGAAACCCTACGACTGAACAACATTTATATGAGGTCGACGCACTCAAAAGTCTTCGTTGTTGATAAACATCCCCACTTAAAAGTTAACAAACATCACAAAACAGCCGCATTACATATGACTGAAATTATATCGCTCTCTGGTTTTGGGATAGCCCGCTCATAAATAATTTTAATGTGCGTCAAGTTAAAATTTCCTTATTTTTGTGGTGAAAATGTTTTCGTTGCGGCAAAGCTGAGATAAATAGGCTCCGGGCGTTTATTTAATATCTCGGCTTCTCTGTGACATTCGAAAAGAAAATTTAATATCTTCCGTGCAGGTGTGTAAAGTTCTGATGGAGGGATGTCGGCATACTCGGATTAGACGCTCGAATTATGAGGACTTTTTAAAATGTTGTCGCGGGATGAGTCTAATTGGATTACTTGCAAACTGCTGGGTGTTTTTTAAATAACAAAATTATTTATTAATTTTATTAATAAAAATTTGGAACAATAATTTTGCAAGTGCTTGGTGTTTACTTGTAATTAGATTTTGTATCCTACTTATTGTTAATTTCTTAAAATTGTGCTTACAATTACAATAAAAGCACGTATTGATACAACCAACTGTTGGTAGACCTTAATAAATAAATGAACTTCTACGGTCGGTCTACGGACTAGTAACCAATCACTTCTCAGTTGCCACCTCTATGCTAGCCTGTAGGATTATTCTGGTTATACACCGAATGATACCGAAACGCGACTTAAGTCACTTCACTGGTTTTTCGCCGATTGTACGGTCAGCCAGACCTTACCAGGTCTCAGGTTTCAGGTCTCAGGTATCATGTGTGATAACATCACCACCGGCTGAGAATCACTGTAAATTCTTTATTGTCATCGCACGGAATTCAATAGACATTTATTCCCTCTTAAATTAATGGCACGTAGGTCAAATCAACCACCATTCAGGTGTGAGAGGCCTCCGCTCAACCGCAGTCCTGTGATGATGACAAGGTCGCTTTTGATAGTACTTTAGGCTCTGCTTTCCCAACCGGGAGTTGTGGATTCGATCTGTTAAAAGGTTTATCCGACCTCGTTTTTATCCGACTCTTAAAAAAATACGAAGCTAACCCGCGCAGTATAAACAGAGGTTTAGTTTTCCCTTCCAATACAAATACAGCTTGTTTGCAGTAGAATGTAATCACATGTAATCAAGTACGACGGTTGAATGTTTGCTCGCACCGTCTTCTGGAATCAAGTGTCTTAATACAAGTTTGTTTGTGGAGAGAAATCCTTCATCTCTTTGTGTAGTAAACCACCTTTGATTTAACAAATGTACGTGGCTTGTAGCAGTGCGAATGGGAGCTAAACTCATTAAGGCAACAGAGAAAATCAAGTTAGTTTTCTGTAAGGTAATGTATACTAGAGAGATCTTATTACTTTTTATATTTAATTTAGTCTTATTAGTGATGTATCCATGTGGGATGTAAGGGAGCGGCCTATCATCATTTCGCTCCCCCCCTGTGTCGCCAGTGGGCAGCAAGTTCCAGGGACATGGGTAGCACCGAAGCATACGGCCACATCCCAGCCGCAGATGATAAGCGGCCGGCACTCCTGGTCTGGGGAGGGCAAATACCCCTGCCCCCCAATCCGGGGAGAAATAGAATGCTCCCCGGGCGGACCTCGTGCAACGGTGTGGCTGCACCCAACACTCCAAGCCAACCTCACCTGCCCGTGGTGCATCCTGCCGAATAACAAACGAGGCGCTGGCAACTGACCGGTGACGGTATAACCATCACAATTGAAGGCGTAGCTAAATACCACAGACCGATGACGGGCAGTAGCTTTATCAGAGCGAGAAGCTACGCCCTGCGATCGCTAATCCGCCTGCCCAGGGTGGCGATTATGGGGATATCCTGTAGATGTTTGCCCTAAGTGGCGAGGTCTATGTTCAGCAGTGGACTGTAATAGGCTGATGATGATGATGAGTCCGTGTGGTTTCCAGAGTTAGAATGACCACCACCACCCCATCTAATCCCTTGGGTTTCGGAAGGTCCACTTCGGATCGCTGAGGCAGTGAAGCAAGTACCTAATACTTAGTTTATTAACTGGTCTATTGTGTTTGTGCTTCGTGGACTTTCTCAAAATCTCCGCACATAAAATAATCTCTACATAATAGCCACAAATGTCTCGGCACAATATGGCGGCGATAACGCCATGATGGCGGCTAATGGCGTTTTAATAGTGCACGAGAAGTGAATACTTTGATAAACATCGGCTGTCGGTACTGGCTTCACCGACTGCCTACATCTACAAATATGAAATGATACGTTCGACTAACACCGTGGCTCAATTGCTAGTGCACACAAATCAAGTAAATTAATAAGTTCGAGCTAATAAACATACCTATGTAATCGTAACATATTACGATCTTGCCCCGTGCCATTAATTAAGTCATGGAATGCCCTTCCAGCTCATGTGTTTCCTTCCTCTTACAATCCTGGGTTCTTTAGGCGGGGCGTGAAACGGCATGTCAGTGGGCCTTCAGGGTGAGGGCGACAGGCGCAATGGGTTTGTTCTATTGTGCCTGTCGTCCTAACTTTTGGACCTCACGACCACTTACCATCAAGTAGAGTGAGGTCATCCTAAAAGCTCTTTATATAAAAAAACTCGTGCATATTTATTTCACCCATTTTATTTTCTGGCACCTCTTTCGACATTTTTATTTCAACTCGAAAACGTCCGCTGAAGAAAACATTTTAATAACAGCAGCGATTGCCTCTTTCGGATTTTAAATGGCTTATTTGCACACGTGAGATATGTATTTGCCGAGTCTTAATACTCGTACCATGTCTGCTTTTACAAAAATATACTCGTATGTACGAGAGAAAAAAGTGTTACACCTTCACAAATTCCATTTGCAGAACAGAATCTTTACTGACAATGCTATTAGATTTTCTTTGTACTCCTTGAGGACTTGAAGCCTGCTTAGGTAAAGATTGTCCTCCAAGGAATCCACGTTAGCGGTACAACTCTATACACCCGAGTTGTGTTGTAAATTAGTCAATTTACACTTCACATTGGCAGAAATGGGCCTTGCGAAGAGATTCGATAGCTATTCGTATAAAAAAAATAGGATTAGAGAAAAACATATTACAAACTTAATAGTACAATTAGGCGGTATATCGCTAATACCGATTTCTTCCAAACAAACCTAAGGTAAAGATAATCAGGTGGAGGATTTTATGTCAAATTTGTAGGAATTCAGGGTTAATTTGGAGACAATATCAGTTCGTTACCAGTTCCCCAGTTTAAAAAAAAGTGTTCTAGATCTTAAGGTGATAAGACAAAGAATTAGTTTACAACTATCTAAACTAGGCTATCTAGATTGTACTAGTATGTTAGCTAATTAAAGTAGTTTTGAAACTAACCCGACATTCTGATGGCACTCAAGGGCATAATTTTCCTAACACTAGAGTTTAACAAGACCTAAATTAGCTTAAGTTAATTTAATTCAGTAAGTGAAAGCAATTAACCTCTTTAGTGCAAAAAAAATGCTATTGGTAAATGCTGCTTTGCGGCTTTTGAGGGTAGTAATACTATGTATTTTTTATTGCTTTTATACGGGTAGTATAGTACTTGGTTACGCCTCGTCTGTTATTCGGCAGGATGCACCAAGGGAAGGTGAGGGTGGTTTGGAGTGAATAGATGGTAGGTCGCCCCCTTGAATCAGCATGGTGGTCTGCTGGGAAATTAAAGACAGGCCCAAGTCGCTCCGGCCAGGACAAAAGCGTTCGGGGATCCTTCCCCGAACGCTTTTGTCCTGGCCCTCCACCCTATAGAATACCGCAGTCAAATGACCTCTAGGTCGTGTTTCTGCCGGTGAGTAGGGTTTCCGGAGCTCGTGGGGGGTTAGGGTTGGGCCGGCATGGCGGTGGCCACTGACAGGTAACTGACCAGTTACTTGCCCGTTGTCACAGCGACTTGGGCCTCTCTTTCGCTTTCCATCAGGCGAAGGTAAGCCATTATGTCGAGCTACTAAAAAAAAATGATATTTACAATTTCACGGAATTCACGGTGACAAATACATTACACGAGCATACAGTTATTAGATCTATACTCAATACTCGTGATTTCCTAAAATATTAATTTAACTACAATGCAGATAAAGAGCTCGTTAAAATCCCAAATTTCCACCATGACGCAACGCAGTCACACCCTTATTCCCCCGACGCTATAAAATATTTTATTGCCAGGTAGCCTTATTAAGAAACGGCGTTTCATTTTGTTATTTTAATTATGCGTCCCTTGTAACGGGGATGAACTGGGAATCTGGATTTCATTAACTTAATGCGCGTAATGTTCTACGGGTATGAGACTGTAATAAAGTGAGCTTCGGTTAGCTCAAGCTTAATATGGATCGGATTATTTTGAAAATACTATATTACTATTGTACTTACAATTTAATTTAAAATTAAGTAAGTAATTTGATATTTTTTAAATGAAAATAAATTTTATACGTAACGTGAATCGCTATGGCCCACTCTCCCCTATTATTATATCCCCTATTATAGATAACACAAGATAACAGAGCGCCATCTAGTTCTAAACTAAGGCGAAGATTTAGGTCTGGGTACTAGACAACTGATCATCATCAGCCTGTTGCAGTCCACTGCTGTACATAGGCATCTCTAGTTGATCGCCATAAAGGGAAAACATCTGGAGGATATACCCATACATAATATACATATAATACATATTTACTATACTATATATACTATTAACTGATATAAAATTATATATAGAAACATTGCAGAATATTTAAAAAATAGAAAAATACTTTTGCAAGCAAAATGCATCAATAAACGGAAAACTAAGCAAATATGATTCCCGATCGGCAGAGCCATTATGCCATCAAGAGTTCTATTGTCGAGCGCTATCGAGATGCCATTTCTAATTTGCTTTTTCCATTGAACTAAACACTGGAACCGATCCGATTGAATGTAAGCTTATTATGAATTTTCAATGCAATTGTTTACGGACTCGGCAAAAAAGGATTTATCTGTATTTGTAGGATTATGGTATGATTTTTCAATCGCGGATAAAGTTTAACAGATTGGTAATTTTTTCCGGATTAAGAATAGGACCTATCCTATTGCATGCATTTCTTTTTCTACTACACCTATGTAGTAGAAAAAGAAATGCATGGGCATGGCGGTGGCAGCTGACAGGTAATTGACCAGTTACTTGCCCGTTGTCATAGCGATTTGGGCTTCTCTTTCGCTTTCCATCAGGCAGAGAAACCATTATGCCGAGCTACTATAAAAATATCTCACCTTACTGTGCTAAAACAATAAATAGTGTTATATGCGTAAGTATGTGCCCTTGCAGGGTTTATGTGAGGTACTTATCCATTTGTGTAATCTTTTGTAACCACATAATGCAATAAATATTATGATTATATGTATCAAAAAATTCTATTGTTACCATTAATGGTAACTAGAAAACGATTACATGTTATTGTCTGAAATTGTAAGGTATCCGAGACGCTATATAAGCACGCGATATTAAACAGCACTTACTCGTACTATCGACAATAATAATTTCGCGGCACCTAAAAGCGCCTATCGCCTCCCCTATTCCCCCTATTTCCCCTATTTCAATGTGTGAATGGAGCAGAATTGCCCCAATTCGCCCCCACAATGAGACCGTTTGAGGACACCACTTTAGGTCAACTCGATATTATAAAGCGTCAATAAAGTGGTAGTATATCAAATATTTTTCGGTGAATGTACTTGCTAAATTGATTTCTCCAACGCCTTTAATACGGTTGACCATGCTATCCTTCTGTCCTTGCTCACTCGTCTTAGCACTGATACTACAACCATTGATTGGTTTTCGTCGTACCTCGGTGGCCGACAACAGGCGGTCAGGGTTGATCGGGCGGTTTCACAGTGGTGCGACCTTTCCACTGGTGTGCCTCAAGGTGGAATACTCTCGCCTCTTTTATTTTCGTTTTTTATAAATTCGATAACTGCCTCCCTTGCTTCTTCTCACCATCTGTATGCAGACGATCTACAGTTATATCAGCAGTGTAAAATAAATGATATTAACGCATGTGTTAAAAATGCAAACGATGATCTCCGCCTTATCGCAAACTGGTCGGATCGTTTTGGGGTTGCTGTCAACCCAAATAAATGTCAGGCGATAATCGTAGGTAGTGCACACCAATTACGCAATTTGGACTTAACCACTGTTTCGCCGGTCATGTACCGTGGTGAAGTAGTTCCTTATTGCACTAGTGTGAAAGATCTTGGGCTATACATAGATTCTACACTGAGTTGGTCTAAGCATGTAGAGGAGGTCAGCCGTAAGGTCAGCGCTGCGTTGTGCTCTCTCTATCGATTCAAGCACTTCTTGCCTATAAACACAAAAATTACTCTCATACAATCCTTGATTCTTCCAATTATTGATTATGCCGATGTTTGTTGTCCTGATCTCAATCAAGGATTTCTCAACAAGTTGGATCGTCTTCAAAACAACTGTATACGTTTCATATTTGGCCTTCGTAAGTACGATCATATCTCTTCTTTCCGTATACAGCTTCACTGGTTTCCTATTGCGTTAAGACGCGAAATACACATTCTCTGTATGCTTTACTCTATTCTTCACAATCCTAACTTTCCTATCTACCTCAAATCTAAATTTCAATTTCTCAGCTCCACTCACACTCGGCAGCTTCGCTCTTCCAGCAACTCACTCTTGGCTACTCCTTTACACCATTCGAGCTTCGTCTCCAACTCCTTCTGCGTACAATCCATCAGACTCTGGAACAGACTACCTGAAAATATCCGTAGTGCTCCTAGCAGGGCATCGTTTAAGATTAAGGTTATTAAATATTATCAGCTCCAACTTTCCGCGCGTTAGTGGCTTCTCTTCACATCTCGTCGTCGTCCTATTATTTATTTATTTATGTATTTATATTTATTTATACATTTATATTTAATTATACATATTTATATACTTTTATATATATATATATATATATACATATTATTTGTATCAGCATAGTAATAGTTATTATGTACGTGTAATTACGTAAGCTATGAATCAACATTATAACATTTTTATTCCTTATTAGTTCTTTTTTTTTTTGTTTTGGGTCTTCCTATAAGTCTCTTATAATTATGTACCTATTAGTTTGTAGCACACTACCTTCTTACTGTTTCTGCTTAGCCCAATGGTTGACTGGTAGAGAATGCCTACGCGGCATTAAGTCCGCCTTTTGTACAAATTGTTATGTGCAATAAAGATTAAATAAATAAATAAAAATAAATTGACTTTGTGAATTAGATTAATGTTTTTACAAGTTTTTTGATTGCTGTTTAACAAGGTTTCGATGTTTTGGAACATAAAATTAGGCATAGCGAAAAACTAAAATTGTGTTATGTTCAAACGTTCAAGATTCTAATCGAAAATATGTTTTTGGTTTTCTGTTTATCACGAGTAGCGAATTAATTTTACCTTTTAATGACAAAGTACGTATAAAAAGTCATCATTAAAATAAAAACGCTATTTAAAATAGATTTGTGCCACTCGAGTGATCGTATCATCATCATCATCAGCCTATTACAGTCCACTGCTGGACATAGGCCTCTCCAGCTGCTCGCCGCCTTCTGGAGGATATACCCATAATCGCCACGCTGGGCAGGCGGGTTGGCGATCGCAGGGCGTAACTTCTTGCACCGGTGACGCTGCTGCCCGTCATCGGCCTGTGGTATTTAGCTACGCATTCTATCGTGATGGTTTTATCGCCACCAGTCGGTTTGCCAGTGATCGTATGCTTATCAGGAAATTGCTAAATCTTGTACTTTTTATTCGGGTTTTACTGTAATACGCGGCATTATTTTCTTTCCTATAATATATCACAGTTAGCTCGAGATTACTTTGAGCTGCGTAGACGTACAGGGGCTTAAAATGTGAATTTAGGGGCCATTAGTAGTACATTGGAGCTCAAAGGAGTTTACAGGCATATTTAAACTAAAGAGCACCCTCTTTTCTGTAAAGACGCTTTGCACGACGCGGGCCGTAAGAACAAACATATGGCGTAGTATGGAAGCGTTCAGGGAGGCATTTACTACTATCTCCTTTTGTGTATGTTGCATCAGACTGTGCAATAGGCTAATTGAAGGCATCCGAATTGCTTGAAGCGGGCATTGTTTAAATTAAAGTTTCATATTTATTTTAGCATCCAATTTTCAGAGCAATTTTCTTAATCGCTTCCTTACGCCAAGTCGTCCCATATTATTAGTTAAAGTATAGTTAGTTATACCAATATTACTTATAATTGATTAGTTTCCAAGTTTGTAGCACACTACTTGCATCATCATCATTATCATCAGCCCGTGTCAGTCCACTGCTGGACATAGGCCTCTCCTAATATTCGCTACTTAGGTCGATTTTGGTCCGTCCTGCGCAAATCGTCACTCCACCTGGCCTAAGGGCGTCCTACATTACGTTCACCGATACTTGCATACTAAAGTTTTTACACTGCTTAGCCCGGGTAGAGAACGCGTTTAAGGCATCCTTTTGCAGAATATTTTTTGTTCAATAAAGATCAAATAAATAAATCAAATTCTTGTTAATACATATTTCATGCAACGACAACCAAAATCTAAAGTCATCGCTAAAAAATTTACAAGATAGCAAAAAAATTAAAGCGCAGTAATGTATGTTATAACCGTCGAGTAACAGCCAAAATCTGAAAGGCGTTCCTTAAAATAAATGGCTACACGACTCTATCGGAGTGAAAAACGTCATGAGTCCCGACGCGCCGAATCACATGCTCAGCTCCAAGCGATCAGTCGACGTCGCGAAATTTGCCCTATAAATATCTTGTCTGGAGCGCGGGTCCATTGTCGAAGGAAACTGTGTAATTAAATGTTTTTTTTTTAATTTTATTTTTTTATAGTGGCTCGACATAATGGCTTCCCTACACCTGATGGAAAGCGAAAGAGAAGCCCAAGTCGCTGTGACAACGGGCAAGTAACTGGTCAGTTACCTGTCAGTTGCCACCGCCATGCCGGCCCAACCCTAACCCCCCCACTAGCTCCGGAAACCCTACTCACCGGCAGAAACACGACCCAGAGGTCATTTGACTGCGGTATTCTATAGGGTGGAGGTCCTTCCCCGGACGGGCGGCTCAATTCGAGCGAAGATTCGCTATGCCCTACCTCTCTTTTATTTATATACTACGACATAGCTCACCGGATTAGTAAGCTGAAACGGCAGTGGGCTGGCCCCATTAGCAGCAGAACCGATAACCGTTGGGGTAAACGAGTTCTGGAGTAGAGACCGCGTTTCGGCAAACGTAGTGTAGGGCGCCGTCAGGCCAGGTGGAGTGACTATTTTGCGCAGGACGGTTGGCAAGTGCTGGATGCAAGAAGCCCAGGATCGATAATAATGGCGAACATTGGGAAAGGCCTTTGTCCGTCGGTTGACTGATAAAGGCTGATGATGATTTATTGTAAGAGAACCAGATCAATCGCTGGTCACATGCCACCGCCATGCCGGCTTTTAAGATTGGTTACACACTGGCTGATTCCCTGAATATTTTTTACCCAATTGCGTTTAATTTGAGTTTAAACCGTCGCCGTCACATTCACAGTTGTTTCGCTAAGTGTACTGTGGTCTCTAATCCAGCAGGTAAGTGCTATCCGGCTCAGAAACTGGACCACACTACATACATAACGTCATGTCTTTCTCGGGTAGACAAAGACACGTCACACGCCTTTAAAATAGTTCTAGCTATACACCCAAGTTACTTTACGATGTTTCAGCTAGTGTTGATTGGCTGATAGTGTCAAAACTCGAGCGGACGAGATCCGTAGAAGATACGCCGTGTAAACGTTACGTCATCGCCTATACCCAATGGAAACAGTATACGCCGGTCCGGAAAACTCGAATGGCGAGGATTTACAAAATATGCGGACGTGTCGCATCCACTGAACCCCGCGTAATCTATCCCATGCCGAGCTTCACTTAAGAAGTATAGCACTTTGTTACTTAGCGGGAACGCTTCATCAAAAATTAACACGCCACTTTGTCTTGTAAGACAAGCAATTTTTGGGTAGTGCGTGTAATTTACTTAGAGCGTTAACTTATATGAGCTGTTGTAAAATTTCTCTTATACTCCTTCCTAGTGATACCTTAAAATCAGTATACGATACTAAGGAAAACCCCGAGTGGAAGCTATTTTGGGCTTTTGGCAGCTTGCATGTACTAAGCACTTCATTTAACCGATCGGCCTATCGCAGTCATAGGCCCCTTCAGTCGTTCAGCACTTTGTACAAACACCTTTACTCGAGTGGAGGTTTTACCCTTACTCGCCACGCTGAGCAGGCGTGTTGGCGATCGTACACATACATAAACACTGTTACTGTAAACAGTTCCATACAAAAACTTGTCCTTATTCTTTATCACACAACCCCACTAGCACACGCCTTAAAATATGCTTTATCTGAAAACTAAAACTTTGTATTCAGCAAACAGTGAGCTTTTAGTGCCGCATTCAGCATTTTTACAACCATCCAGAGGTTTTTTTTTATGTGTAAAACGAAAAGATGTGCAGAAATTTTCATAAAGATACCGCAAACAGAGAAAATTGTATGATAAACTTGATACTATGTACAGTATTCAAGGAATGAGGAGAACAGGATAGATATTTTCTTGGCAGCCTCGGTGGTGCATTGGTTGATGGGTTAAGCCCGAAAGCACCGACGAACCTTGGGCTCCGGGTTCGATTCCCGGTCGGGTCAATTTAGGAAACGAACTTTTCTAGATTGGCTCGGGTCTGGGTATTCTGGGAGATTGCTCCCAATATTGACTTCCCTTGATTAGCTCATACATATCAATTGACATGATTAATAATTTGTTACGAGTTATTGCATAAAACATTGACAAGAATACAGAATTCATTTATGAACTTCAAGGATACTTAAAAGGTATTCATGGATTCAAAACTTTGATGAATAATCTCCATTATTTAAGATCAGCATCAGTTTATAGGAATCAGACTCTGAAGTTAAAATTTCATTCTTTGAGTATTAGCTTGGAGTACATATTTACCCACGACAAGTTAATACTAGACAAGAAATCTAGATTATCTAATTAAACCTACGGCCCCGGAGCCGTAGGTTTAATTAGATAATCTAGTTTTCTTCGGCTCCCTATATTTAAAACCAAAACTCTCATCGGACCTTGCATCAAAGGCATAGTAAATGGCTTTTACATTTTCAGTGAAAATTATTAATAGCATCATTGATTTTATTTATTTTATATAGAACTTGCATTAGTTTAAAAATATGTGCCTATAAATTTTACTTGTAGGTATGTACAGTACACTTTGCATGCCCACATTGGTTAAGTGTGCTGACTTTTATGTTAATGAGATCTCATTGTAAAATGTAACATACTTTTCGCAAAGAAATTTCAATATCTGATTTCGTTTTCAAAATACATTAGTCCTAAAAGAGAAGTAGTCATAAAGGCGAAAGAGTACATGTAGAAAGCTAATCTACACATAATCTAGCCTTAACATAGCTATCTGATTTCCGAACGGTCGTTTTTATACGTCCAGTCTGCTTCACATCCTCTACACTTAACTGCACTGATACCGCGTTTCGTACAGAGGTGTAAATTTCACGTACGAGCGCGTCCGTGGGTCGTGAACGTTGATAACCGGCCCTCGCTCCATTAGCGGCGAACGTGTGGTCACCACGCGTTCACATTGTTCGAGAAAAGTTATCGCTAAGATTATCATTAATGACAGCATCTCCTGGACGGCTGCTTCTAAGTGAACACTTTTTGTATTGTAACTTTTAAATCTTTATATTTCGCTCGCAATACCGGTGATACTCGTAGATGGATGTGAAAGGTTTTCGAGTGGCTACCACGAGTGGGAAGACGTAGCAGGGGCCCTCTACGAGAAAGACTAATGACCAATGACCTAATTTAGACAGTGGGGGGGTTTGGGTTGGGCCGGCATGGCGGTGGCAACTGACAGGTAACTGACCAGTTACTTGCCCGTTGTCACAGCGACTTGGGCTTCTATTTCGCTTTACATCAGGTGTAGGGAAGCCATTATGTCGAGCTACTATAAAAAAAAAGTGGGCCACATTCCTTTGGACCCAGACAATTAAGAACTGATCCGTTTTGAGATCACTGCGAGAGGCCTATGTCCACTACTACGTGCAGACGTTGGCTGATGATGATTGCCTGTCCATTATGTCCCACCACCTGTGGGGGATCTCACAGCCGACAGCGATATTTCAATCATGATCACAAGCATGATTTTTTTTTTATTCTGTGATTTGTTACAAATCAATGATCGAATGGAATGAAAAGAATACAAATCAAAAGTATGGGAAGTTATATGCCTCCGTATGATCGCAACGACCCCACGATGTAAGTGACACCCAGCGCCATCTATTAGTGTTAGTCGGTACTACACACTATGAATGTTTATAAGTTCGAGTAGCAGTGTTGTGGTTGTGGTGTTACATTTAATTCTCGAATAAAAGACTAATGTGCTTACCGAAGCACATTAAAAAAGTTACAAAGCGGACACTCTCACCCGATCGCCGACGAATACAGATGTAAGCCGTTCTTGTCCCAAGCACGTAACATAGCCAAGCCATACCCACCCTGACTACACCTCCACTCGGCGCTCATACATATTCCTCCGCTAATTCTGTTTATGTTAATGTTTGAGCGTAAAGCACGTTTGGCGGTCTTACGTTTTTAGGACGCTTGTTATATATAGACGAGGGTTCGTTTGCGGTCCGTCTTTACGGGTTGGAGCTTTGCAACTATATTCATCGACAGGGTTTTTTTTTTTTTTTTTTTATAGTGGCTCGACATAATGGCTTCCCTACGCCTGATGGAAAGCGAAAGAGAAGCCCAAGTCGCTGTGACAACGGGCAAGTAACTGGTCAGTTACTTGTCAGTTGCCACCGCCATGCCGGCCCAACCCTAACCCCCCACGACGAGCTCCGGAAACCCTACTCACCGGCAGAAACACGACCCAGAGGTCATTTGACTGCGGTATTCTATAGGGTGGAGGTCCTTCCCCGGACGGGCGGCTCAATTCGAGCGAAGATTCGCTATGCCCTACCTCTCTCTCTCTCCTCTCTTGAGGGTATTTAATTTTAACTGTTATTTTTATTTATTTATTGCACTTAGAAGGTACAAATGGCGGACTTAATGCCGTGTGGCATTCTCTACCAGTCAACCATTGGGCGTGCCAGAAATCTATAATGTGGTGCGGTAATTGGTATTCAAACAACTGCTGTAGTAGTAATGCACAAAGGTACTTATTATATTTTAGACAATAATATTACATACATACAACATTCCCAAAATTATAATATACTAATATACCCCTAAAATACATATCTAAATATATATATATATATTCATAAAAATACATATAGGTATATATCAGACGGAACCATTAACTAAAAAGGTTTAACAAAACAAAAAAAAAAAAGGTAACAGATTTAGGCAGCGTTTAGGAAAAGGTCACGAATTGATCTCTTAAATGCGAATTTATTAGAAGAGGATTGAATATCCCTAGGAAGAGAGTTCCACAGCCTGATAGCCGCCAAAGTGTAAGAGTTTGACATGTAGCCAGATTTGTGAGCGGGAGTGCGGAGCTTGAGAACATTGCAGGTGTTATGTGTTTGAATCATTGAAATAATATTGATTGATTGATCCCTTCTTCTTTCGATATAGGATCCTTTAAACGGGGCGTGAAGAAGCATCTTATGGGCCGGCATGGCGGTGGCAACTGACAGGTACCTGGCTTGGTTACTTGCCCGTTGTCGCAGCGACTTGGGCTTCTCTCTCGCTTTCCATCAGGCTGTTGTAGAGTGGCCATTATGCCGTGCTACTATAAAAAAAAATTGAGTTCCTTAGTAATGTTGACTGACTCGATGGCTCATTTGGTAGTGTCTGCCTTCTGAACCAAGGGTCGTGGGTTCAATTCCCACCAGGGACAAACATTCGCGTGATGACACTTGTGTTTGTTCCGTGTCTGAGTGTTTATATTTGTATTTAAGTATTTATTTGTGGTAGCTTCGTTGTTCTGATGCCCATAACACAAGTGCTTAAGCTATTTACTTTGGGATGGGAGCAATGTATGTGATGTTGTCTGATATTTATTTATATTTGGTAGAGCAAATACAAGCTTTAATGGTACCACTATTTTCTGTTAGACACACAAGCTACTGTTATCAACACGAGTCGCAAAATTAACGAATTACCGCTTCACCCCGACCATTAATTAACTTTTAAAAACTACGCGGCGATAATTTCCCTACTGGCCAAATATTCAGTGTTGTCATTTTCCTAAAGCAGTTTGTGTCAGTTATGATTAAAAAGTCGGCAGGTATCACTACCAATTGAGCCACCGAGCCAGTTAATTATTTATTGTATTTAATGAAAGAAGCATGACTCAGGTCCAGGATCATTGGTCAATTTCGTAGCTTTTATCAACTAACTAAACCTGTCTAAGCCCGCCTCATGAAATTATACAGAGCAGTGATTTCATGACTTATTCGGACCTCTGACCATCTGGTCGATAAACGGCCGCAGGTTCCCTTTTCTTCTACTCCAACCAACTCTACGTACTAAGTAAGAAAAAATACAGTTTTGTACCTAACTCGCGGAATCTGGCAACACTACGAATATTACAGCCGGGCCCGCATAATCTGTGGCGACCGGCTAGACCGCCACCACGGAAATTCAGAAATGAATTTTCGTCACAGCACCTACCCCTGCGGACAGAAAATGCCAAAGTTGGACGACGTTAAATGCACGCTGAAATGCATTTTCGTATAATTACAGTCGCCAATGTAAAATGAATTTCTTTATGAGTGCTCAAGAGTTTTGATGTGAAATAAAATATTTAAAAGCTCGTTCAGTACAGATAGTAATAGTGGTTTTGTAGGTAAGTGATCACTTAATAGAAACAAAAACTACTCAACGGATTTTAACGAAACTTGGTACAATTGTTCTTCATACTCCTGGGAAGGTTATAGGATACTTTTCATCACGCTACAATCAATAGGAGCAGAGCAGTAACGGGAAAACGGGAGAAAATTTTATCTGTATGTTTGATCGCGCATCACGCGAAAACTACTGCATGAAATTATATACGGTTTTCACCAATGTATTGCTAGAAGTCTAACTTAAAATTAAGGTACCATTTTATGGAAGTCCGTTATTTTTGAAACCCGATATCCACGCGTGCGACGCCGCCGGCACAGCTAGTAAACAATACGTAAGTTGAAGTGACATGGTATTTTCTAGTGCAATCCTTGCATTGAGAGGTGGGGCATGGCGAATCTTCGCTCGAATTGAGCTGCCCGTCCGGGGAAGGACCTCCACCCTATAGAATACCGCAGCCAAATGACCTCCGCGTCATGTTCCTGTCGGTGAGTAGGGTTTCCGGAGCTCGTGGGGGGTTGGGGTTGGGCCGACATGGCGGTGGCAACTGACAGGTAACTAAACAGTTACTTGCCCGTTATCACAACGACTTGGGCTTCTCTCTCGCTTTCCATCAGGCGTAGGGAAGCCATTATGTCGAGCCACTATAAAAAAAAAAAAACCGGCCAAGTGCGAGTCGGACTCGCGCACGTAGGGTTCCGTACCACTGATTGAATGAAAAAATTAGGTAATTTGATTTATGACGTTTAAAAAAAAACTACTGTCTAGATTTCATTCAAACCAAATTTCGTTAGTAGTTTTTATAGTAATACACATTATATATTTTTTTCAGTTTTATCATGCCCATATTTTAGAAGTTACGGGGGGGGGGGGGGGGGGACACACATTTTACCACTTTGGAAGAGTCTCTCGCGCAAACTATTCAGTTTAGAAAAAAATGTTGTTAGAAACCTCTACATCATTTTGAAATACCTATCCATAGATACCCCACACGTATACGTTTGATGAAAAAAAAAATTTCAGTTTCAGTTCTATGTATGGGGAACCCCAAAAATTTTGGATTTTTTTCCGATTTTATTTTTACATCTTAATGCGGTTTACAGAATACATCTACGTACCAAATTTGAATAATGTAGCTCTTATAGTTTCGGAATAAACTGGCTGTGACATACGGACCGACAGACAGACAGACAGACAGACAGACAGACAGACAGACATGACGAATCTATAAGGGTCCCGTTTTTGCCATTTTGGCTACGGAACCCTAAAAATTACATTGCCCATTAAAGACTGTAACGGGTCCATAAAGACATTTCACGGCGTTGCCTCCAAGCGGTTCCAAGTCGCCGCGACCACTTCAACTTCCTAATTGAAGTACGTAACGCCACCGCGAGCTCTAATTGAAACGGAGAGCTTTTCTCAAGTTATGCCATTGTTGCAGAACGGGAAGAGATTTTATTACACTTATTTGTTGGCGTAGTGACACTTTTCGTTTCATGGAAACGGTCGAAACTTTCAAACGACGATCTATTTGCCGCACTCTGCGGTTTGCTTAAAAAGTGATTCGCGGTCGGGATAATTAAAGATGAACTTTTGAGCTAAATGAAGAGAAAACAGACCCTAGTCACAGTTTAAATCAAAGTATTGCACACGTAAAGTAACTTAAATTTTTCTTTTATTTATTTATGTTTATCTGCCACTGGCAACCGACTGGTGGCGGTATAACCATATACCGATGTATGAATACCATAGACCGATGACGGGCTGCAGCGTCACCGGAGCGACAAGCTATGCCCTGCGATCGCCGACCCGCCTGTCCAGCGTGGCGATTATGGGTATATCCTCCAGACGTTTGTCCTAAGTGGCGAACAACTGGAGAGGCCTATGTCCAGTAGTGGACTGTAATAGGCTGATGTTGATGATGATCTGCCTTGTAAAGTAAAAGGTCTGTACAGTGACGGAAAAGAATACAATACAGTCACCACTTCTTCCCGACTCGACTAAGGGAATTTTTGGGATTACTGCTTTACATCAGGTAAGTGGAGGGCACCAATCTAGGCTGCTTTAAATAAAGAGAACATCTATGTTCTTCTTATGTATTTTTAGAAAGCTAGTATCTTCTCAGTCGTATACTCCTGACAGAGTAGTCGTGGTCACGCGTGTCTCCCGGTAACGTCTTACTACAGTTCTCCATCTGTCTCTGGTAAGTAAAGCTAGTATACCCTGATTTAAATATAGAGGGGTAAAAATTTACTGACATAATAAGAACGATGCTATAAATCCCTTGTCATTTAATCGTCTAATTACTTCAAACGATGAGCTTGCCATTATGCCATTAAAGCCACTATAAATAAAGCGAAAATACAACTAATAACACCGATCAAATTCAATACAGTACCGCAGTTTCAACCCTCAAATAACTACGCAATAGCTGAACAGGGAGATATTTCAATAGAGTTCAAATTATTAGGTCGGCAGGTGCAACGGAGTTGGCTAACGGGCCAAGTTGCGAAGACGGAACGGTCAACTTTGAACTCTGCCTGTCGGGTAACGGACGACTGAAGGGCACGAGTCCAGGAGCCTGGATATGTTAATGCTATTGGCATGAGATAATTCAATGTAGGTACGTTTAATCGATGCACTTTATATTCCATACTAGCTTTCGCCGCACGCTCTTCGCGCGTGCGTGCTCAAGCTAGGTCTGCGACGCTGGACGCTCCGGGCTTCGCCCTACGCGGAGCTCGGCCTGCGGCCTCGCGATACGCAGCTCGGCCTGCGGCCTCGCGAAATTACTTTTCTGGGTTGTACCGTCCGCGTGGGCGGGCGCGGTGGGCTTTTTTGTGGTTCGTTGATTAGGTTTTGTGTGGGGGCTCCTTGGGGCGCCAGCCGCTCCGGGCTTCGCCCTCCGCGGCGTTGTTTTGACGGCTTGGGTAGGCTCGCTCGGCCTGCGGCCTCAAAAACTATTTTTTTTCATTAATGAATGGATAATTCTTGGGGCACTGCTCCGGGCTGCGCCCTGCGCAGGGCTCGACCTTCGGTCTCGCTTATTTTAGTAGCGTAACTAAAAGAGCTTGGGCTCGCTCGGCCTACGGCCTCGCATAGTTTTTTTTATCATAAGTAGGTGAATATTCCTTGGGGCACTGCTACGGGCTTCGCCCTACGCAGAGCTCGACCTTCGGTCTCGCGTATTATGGTAGCGTAAATAAAAGAGGATGGGCTCGCTCGGCCTACGGCCTCGCATAGTTTTTTTTACATTAGTAGGTAAACACTCCTTCGGTCTCGCCTGTTACAGTAGTGTAACTAAAAGAGCTTGGGCTCGCTCGGCCTGCGGCCTCGCATAGTTTTTTTATCATCAGTAGGTGAATATTTCTTGGGGCACTGCTACGGGCTTCGCCCTACGCAGGGCTCGACCTTCGGTCTCGCGTATTATGGTAGCGTAATTAAAAGAAGATGGGCTCGCTCGGCCTACGGCCTCGCATAGTTTTTTTTTTCATAAGTAGGTGATTATTCCTTGGGGCACTGCTACGGGCTTCGCCCTACGCAGGGCTCGACCTTCGGTCTCGCGTATTATGGTAGCGTAACTAAAAGAGGATGGGCTCGCTCGGCCTGCGGCCTCGCATAGTTTTTTTTACATTAGTAGGTAAACACTCCTTGGGGCACTGCTCCGGGCTTCGCCCTACGCAGGGCTCGACCTTCGGTCTCACCTGTTACAGTAGCGTAACTAAAAGAGCTTGGGCTCGCTCGGCCTACGGCCTCGCATAGTTTTTTTTATCATAAGTAGGTGAATATTCCTTGGGGCACTGCTACGGGCTTCGCCCTACGCAGGGCTCGACCTTCGGACTCGCGTATTATGGTAGCGTAGCTAATAGAGGATGGGCTCGCTCGGCCTACGGCCTCGCATAGTTTTTTTTTCATAAATAGGTGATTATTCCTTGGGGCACTGCTACGAGCTTCGCCCTACGCAGGGCTCGACCTTCGGTCTCGCGTATTATGGTAGCGTAACTAAAATAAGGTGGGCTCGCTCGGCCTGCGGCCTCGCATAGTCTTTTTTGCATTAGTAGGTAAACACTCCTTGAGGCACTGCTCCGGGCTTCGCCCTACGCAGGGCTCGACCTTCGGTCTCGCGTATTATGGTAGCGTAACTAAAAGAGGATGGGCTTTTTACATTAGTAGGTAAACACTCCTTGGGGCACTGCTCCGGGCTTCGCCCTACGCAGGGCTCGACCTTCGGTCTCACCTGTTACAGTAGCGTAACTAAAAGAGCTTGGGCTCGCTCAGCCTACGGCCTCGCATAGTTTTTTTTATCATAAGTAGGTGAATATTCCTTGGGGCACTGCTACGGGCTTCGCCCTACGCAGGGCTCGACCTTCGGACTCGCGTATTATGGTAGCGTAGCTAATAGAGGATGGGCTCGCTCGGCCTACGGCCTCGCATAGTTTTTTTTTCATAAGTAGGTGATTATTCCTTGGGGCACTGCTACGGGCTTCGCCCTACGCAGGGCTCGACCTTCGGTCTCGCGTATTATGGTAGCGTAACTAAAAAAAGGTGGGCTCGCTCGGCCTGCGGCCTCGCATAGTTTTTTTTCATTAGTGCATGAATACTCCTTAGTACACTGCTCCGGGCTTCGCCCTACGCAGGGCTCGACCTTCGGTCTCGCATGTCATAGCAGATACCATAAAAATGTTAGTCACGTTAAGTAATGTAAGTATGTTCGTCACATCAAGTATCGTAAGTATGTTCGTCACACCAAGTATCGTAAGTATGTTCATCACATCAAGTATCGTAAGTATGTTCGTCACACCAAGTATCGTAAGTATGTTCGCCACATCAAGTATCGTAAGTATGTTCGTCACGTCAAGTAACGTAAGTATGTTCGTCACTTGTATGGGAAATCGTGATTTTTGAGTTTGCTTTTATTTTATTCCAGCTTGATTTATGAGGTCATTTGGGGCCTCAATGGAGTCTGTGGACTATTTTTGACAGGACCTCATACTTGGTTTTCAAGATTTCGTAAATTTACGTTTCGGGGTAAATCTCGGAAATTACCCCAAAAATGGGGTAAATTTTTTCATTAGTTAATAGGCAATCAAAGGACCTTTAAAAGAGCCCCCGGACTTTTTTTTCTCAAACGCACCCTTCTACCCCAAAAGTCACTTTGAATTTTTCGAAAACCTAACTGTTTTACAAAATGGCCGCCAGTGCAGGCGCCATCTTGAAAGTCTGACTTTTCGGATTTTTCCCATATACTACACTATATATGTCGTCGATTGGCATTTTTACTTTTTTCCTGCCAAGCATCTTGGCGGCCAGCTAGCTCGCCGAAAAAGGCATTGCCAAAAAATTTGTTGCCCCGCCGCGCCGAGTGTTGCCAGGCCACCAAGATAAAAATAGTCAAATGTCATTTTAATGGGTCAAACCTATAAGTACATGGCAAGTTTTTTTTTGAAATTTTGGTCCTTCTACTTTCGACTTTTTTGGACCATATCTCAAAAAGTATCAAAAAAGCCAAAAATATTTTTATATCTGGCAACACATAATAATCTAAAGGATAACCGACCAGTACATTGCAATTCTGTAAAATGTTGCCATCACACTGAAAATCCATTTTGAAATTTTCCAAAACCAAACTTTTTCACAAAATGGCCGCCAGCGCCGACGCCATCTTGAAAATCGAAAAAATCGGAATTTTCCCATATACCTGACCATATATGGCAACGGATGGCATTTTTACTTTTTTCCTGCCATTTGCCGGAATGCTCAAAGTATAAGCCAAAAATGGCATTATCAAAAAAATTGTTTTCCCCGCCGTGCCGAGTGTTGCCAGGCCACCAAGATAAAAGTGATCAAATGTCATTCTAATGGGCTAAACTTTTAAGTACATGGCAACTTTTTATTTAAAATGCTGGTCCTTCTACTTTCGACCTTTTTGGACAATATCTCAAAAACTATCAAAAATGTCAAAAATATTTTTATACCCGGCAACACACAATAACCTAACGGATAACCGACCGGTACATTGCAATTCTGTAAAATGTTGCCATCACATTGAAAATCCATTTTTAAATTTTCGAAAACCAAACTTTTTTACAAAATGGCCGCCAGCGCCGCCGCCATCTTGGATATCCAAAAGTCTATATTTTTCCTGTATTCTAGACTATATACTGGAGCAGAGACAATTTTTATTTTTTTTCTTAAGTGCATCCTTTGATCCACAGAACTTCTGGAAAATGACTACTGCTCAAAATTGTTTTTGCCCGTCAAAACCAGTGTTGCCAGAATTTTTCTCCAAAACTACCCTGTGGCCAATATCAGCCGGGGTTGCCATAAATCTGCATACTCGAAAAACGGATACACGTCAAAATTTTTCCACTCATATTTGGAGCCCTGGGCCAAAAACTACCATCAATTTGGTAGAAATTATAAAACCTACCAATAGACTGATAAATATCCTACCACTGCTTAATACTAACCGAATCGATCCAGTGTTGCCAACAGTATGAAAAATCAATTTGAAAAACGCAAAAAAATTTCTTGGGACAAAATGGCCGCCAGCGGCGCCGCCATATTGTTTTTTTTTAGTCTATGGTCACCGGTCGACACTCGACTATATCTGTGACAAAAATAAAAAAAAATCTTGCCGCTATCTGTAAACACCGCGACGCTATGACCACGCAAACATGAGTCCAAAACCAATTTTCAATCCAAGATGGCGGCGCGGCCATCTTGTTTTTTATTTTTTCTTAACTTTGACGTTTACAACTTTCATAGACAATTCGAAGACAGTATGCGCCGCTCGGTCATTCTATACATTTTAAACTTTTTTTTTTGCGAAAAACCGCCGCCATCTTGTTTTTTTTGGATTTTTTTTTCAAAAACCTGTTTTGATTAAAAATTTAGGTACCTTTAAGTTAACATCCCGACCATAGACAAACTCTTTTCACCCGAAAAACACCCCTGATCAGTCAGTGAGTCAGTCAGTGGTAATTTAGCTTTATATATTATAGATATTGCAGTCCTCTCCAGTTGTTCGCCATTTTGGGCAAACATCTGGAAGCTTTATCCATAATGGCCAAGCTGGGCAAGCGGGTGGGCTATCGCAGAGCGCAGCTCCGCGCTTCGGTGAAGCTGCAGCACATCATCTGTCTGTGGTATTTAGCTACGTCTTTAATTGTAATGGTAATACCGTCACCAGTCGGTTCCCAGAACCTCGTTTGTCATTCGGCAGCATGCACTAAGGGCAGGTGAAGTGGCTTGGAGCGAAAAGATACCCGACGATACGTTCCCGGAAATCCCTTGCACATAATATGATGCACTTACTAGGTGAAAGATGACATTAGGAGCAAAGGAAGGAGGCAAGGAGGGAGAGAGTCGGAAGTGAGGTCGAGACACACCCGACACGATATTAAGTCTCCACATATTTGCTCAAGGTGTTGGCCAAATGGACCCCTTTGTCCAGCAGTGTACTGCAATAGGCTGTTGATTTGTGCACTTTTATATGTACTACAAACTTTGCGCGAGCAAATGTGGGACGAACCTCTCGGTCAAGACCCTTATCGTCTGTATCTCACGCACTAATTACTATCTCCCCTCTATCTCTTATCGCTCTAAAGACAATGGACTTAACCCTTACAACGACAGTTCATAGTTCGCGGTCTCCCGGGATACGCAAATTGAATTAACTGCCAAGATCTGCCCGACTTGGGATAGTGTTACTATTGGCTATTGGAGTTCGCAATTTCTGTTTGTGAATTCAAGTGATCTTTGTAATAGGGCAATCCGTGTGAAGGGTTAACCCCGTGGGATTGTAGGAGCGTCATCAGAATTTGTAATTAACCTTGATTGTTCCCAATCAGTGTTATTATTGTTATACTGTATTTCTTTGGTTTGAAATAGTGTTAAGAACCGTCCTTTATAATGTTCCTTGTCATATTGGTTTTCGTTTGTTCAGAATCTTAGTAACGTGTACATCGTCATAAGCTTTTCTGGCAATTTCACCGTTGTGAAATAGGTTTTTGGTAGGATTTAAAATGTTTAGGCTAATATAAGACACAAACTTACGTGTAAGGAGATAAAGATTAAAGTAAAGAGTTTCTACTTGATGTCGGACCAATTAATTTATTTTAAAATCTCAATTTAAACTTGAGAATCCCATTTACAATCAAAGGTAATTTAAATGATTTCATGTTGTTAGGTCGTTATATAACAGTATTATGCTGGGGCTACATTAGCGAAGTTTTGAGTCGCGTTAACGCGCTAAAAACAGCGTGTACGGTCATACGATATATTCTTATTTAGATTATAGCGCGTTGCACTACCTCTACATATCTACCCGTCCACGCTTTTCGCGTTCATTGTCAATCGATTGCAGTCCACAGCTGGACATAAGCTTCAGGTGAGGGTGGCTTGGAGCGAAAAAATGATAGGCCGGTCCTTTATATCTTCCTTATATTATTATCATCTCTCATCTCTTTCGCGCGCCCACCGCGTTGACACGAATAATCGCTATAAACCGCTAATGTAGCCCAAGCACCAGTAAGATCTAATTTAATACCTCTCTCGCTCTGTCATAACAAACAAACAACAATCACAATATCTAAAAAATACAGACCAGTTTCCATCAATTCGAAGAAAGACACCACGATATTCCCCCTTTCAAGTACGTACCTGAAACAATTGACAATTTAAACAATTATTAATTTAAAAACAAAGGTACCAACCGAATAAAAGAAAACCTTGATAATTTTATCTCCCGGTCAAAGAGGACAAAAGGGAACGACTTGTAAATGAGTGGAAATTAATTAGTTTGCATTAAAACGTCGGCTGAAAAAATAATTGCTAAAGAAAGGATGGGATGAAGGAAGTTTCGGCGAGATCTTTTGAGATTCCGCACGAAAAAGTTTCTATATCAATAGACACGTTGGCATCGCAGCCTCTCGGAAAAAACTTAAAAAGAAAAAAATAACGGAGAAAGTCTTTGGGGGAAAATGTTTGATCGGGAAAATCGAACCTAATAAGATTGTAAAATTGAAATTGAAGAAATTAAAATTAAGTTAGAATTAATTAATAAGTAAAATTAAATTTATTTTTAAAATTTGTATCTTGTAAGTATTGCCGACCAGGCGATCGCAGGGCGTAGCTTCTCGCTCCAGTGGCGCCGCCCGTCATCGTGTATTGTGGTCGTCAGTGGTATTTAGCTACGTCTTGAATCGTGATAGTTATACCGCCACCAGTCGGTTGCCAGAGCTCCGTTTGTATACGGCAGAATGCACTACGGGGAGCTGTGGTGGCTTGGAGCGAATAGATGATAAGTCGCTCCCTTATATCCCGTCTGCCCAGCGTGGCCATTATGGGTAAAGCCTCCAGGCTCTTGCTCAAAGTGGCGAACAAATGGAGAAGTCTATGTCCAGCAGTGGACCGCAATGTGATAATGATGAAGTATTTGACTGGCTCGGTGGTTTAATTGGTAGTGACCCCTGCCTTCTGAACCAAGGGGGTTCGATTCCCACCCGGGACAAACATTCGTGTGATGAACACTTGTGTTTGTTCCATGTCTGGGTGTTTATATTTGTATACCTTCGTGGTTCTGATACCCATAACACAAGTGCATAAGCTACTTACTTTGGGATCGGAGCAATGTATGTGATGTTGTCTGATATTTGTTTATTTATTCATAGGCTTAGAACATACAGTCCGTCTTTTAGCATTGGAAATTAGTTTCCGTGCGAATAAGAATACAAATAATTCCCGTCTCGTTTCCACCCGTGGGTGTCTTAATAGTCAACTAAGGGACTTCCTGATATTTCGGCTTCTTATCCGGTGGTAGGGTTTGGTCGTCAACAACACTCTTGAAACACCCGTTAAGCGATTTTGGTCACGTTGCGAGATCAGTCTTTTTTTATTGTAGCTCGACATAATGGCTTCCCTACGCGATAGAAGGCGAAGAGAAGCCCGAGTCGCTTCGACAACGAGCAAGTAACTGGTCAGTTACCTGTCAGTTGCCACCGGCATGCTGGCCCAACCCTAATCCCCCACGAGCTCCGGAAACCCTACTCACCAGCAGAAACACGACCAGGTGGTCATTTGGTTGCGCTATTCTATAGGGTGGTCCTTCCCCGGACGGGCGGCTCAATTCGAGCGAAGATTCGCTATGCCCTACCTCTCTTAATCTTATCCTGTGTATAGCCAGAATAGTCGTACAGGCCAGTATGCCGATAGCAACTGCCAAATAACTGATTTGGTTTCTTATCCATTCCCGCGGCGACTTGGCTTCTGTTTCAGTCTCCATCAGGCCACGAGAGGCCATTTCGCTGTGCCAATATGAAAAAAGCTATTTGAACCTCATCAAAAACATCATTGAACATTGTATTACAACATAAATTTACATCTCCCTTCGATTTACACCTCAAACGCCCACGCAAATACCCGATTAAATCTTCAAGCTTTTCCCGTACATTTCTCGTTTTCCTCATAACATTTTATGATTTATAAGGCCATAAAATTAATTCAAAGATACCACCACGTGGCGTGTTGGCAACTGCAATATGTCTGAATAACGTACGGAGCGGGTTTAGCCAAATTTACAACTTTCTCTTGACACTTCAAAGCTATTTTCTTTTTGGTTTATCTTGATATGTGCGCTATTTGTTCAGTCTGTATGTGAATCTTTGTTTGTAAAAAAACAGCGGGGTTTTTTGTTATGTAAGATGAAAATTGGGTTAACTTTTTTTTATAGTAGCTGGACATAATGGCTTAACTACGCCTGATGGAAAGCGAAAGAAGCCCAAGTCGCTGTGACAACGGGCAAGTAACTGATCAGTTACCTGTCAGTTGCCAACGCCATGCCGGCCCAACCTTAACCCGCCACGAGCTCCGGAACTACTAACCGGCAGAAACACGACCTGGAGGTCATTTGACTGCGGTATTCTATAGGGTGGAGGTCCTTCCCCGGACGGACGGCTCAATTCGAGCGAAGATTCGCTATGCCCTACCTCTCTTTAAAATATCTAGAGGATACCAGGACCCAAAGGACCCATAATCGCCACGCTGGGCAGGCGGGTTGGCGATCGCAGGGCGTAGCTTCTCGCTCCGGTGACGCTGCTGCCCGTCGTCGGTCCGTGGTATTTAATAGCGCCTTCAATTATGATGGTTATACCGCCACCAGTCGGTTGACAGAGCCTCGTTTGTTATTAAATTGTTTGCTATCTTCAAAACCGATGCAAAACATATTGCAATGCAAGTATACGTGCAAACACAATCTCTTTATTCCTCTACTCTCATAATCTGAAAGAAGCGCGAACTCTTCTATTTCAAGCTGTCCATTCTAGAAGTTATATTTATGTAACCTTCGATGCAGCTTGGAGATTTTTATCCATCTCTCGGGAATATTGAAAGCTGACGTGGAAAAGGGCGAACATTTGATGCTAGTGCAAGATAAAATAGATTTGATAGCTGCTCGTTTTAATATTGCTTTCTTACAAAAATAGAAAGACTTTGAGTTGGCAGATTTAATTAAATTCGCTAGGTTTAAATATAATTCATATGTTAGACTACTAGCGGACTATATTCCTTTGATTTATTGGTAAATGAGATGCATGAAAGGTCCTTGTTTTTGACTTAGAACTTAGATCTGGTTATAAATCCGAGGATTGGCAGGCCCTTCAGATAGAAAACTATAAAAACGTTTGGGGGAGACTTTTGCCTACCTGTGGACAGAATAGGTTGAAGAAGGGAAGAAGACTTCTAAATCTCTTTCCTTATATGTATTGTTGCACAATTTAGGCGGACTTATCGCTAATGAACGATCTCTTCCAGACAACCTTTGGGTAGAGGCAGATGGCACAGCAAGATGAAAAGGTTGAGGTGATGTAGTTTTCTAATGATATAGATAAATAATAAGCTTTCATCATTTTCATCATCAGCCCATTGCAGTCCAAAGCTGGACGGACATAGGCCTCTCCAGTTGTTCGCCACTTTGGTCAAATATTTGGAGGCTTAAGCTTATAAAAGTATTTAAAAGCTTCTGTCATAGCCGTAACAAATGACACTATAAGTCATTTTTAAAACACATCGTACAATTTTCAAGCACATTTTCAAAAACAACCCCAATTTCAATTTCGCACATTTTAATTGGGTCGTTTAATTTCATGTCATACCGTTTCAAGTTTCAAGTCTGCACAGAACGCCAAAATTCACGGTGCAATGTACGATTTTAATTAACGCGCCCGTTGTATTAGGTAAGTGCCCCAAAACTGATATGGTACTGATAAAATGGCACTGCATTTTATGAATGGATAGTTATTTTGGCAGTCCAGATAATAAGGTTTCAGAAGGCCCTAGACTGTATGACGTGGTCGTAGTTAAAAATATAATTGTGATGATAATATTGTAAACACTATGTTGAAAAGAGCAGCTACACGAGTTTCTTGCCGGTGTCTTCTCGGTGGAATGCTGCTTTCCGAACCGGTAGCTTTGGCGATTGGTAAGTGTTTTTTTTAAAACCTATTACAAATAAAGATTATTTTGACTTGGATTACTGTGACTGTTTGATTGCTTCGAAACTTTGATGAATGCAGTGTATGTAGAAAATATTGCATTATCATCATCAGCATGAAGAAATCCACTGCTGGCCATAGGACTCTTCCGATGACCTCTATGGACCGGTCCTGAGCGGTCTTGGTCCAAAGGATTCCCGCTGTCGTCATCATCATCATCATCAGCTTACTGCAGTCCACTGCTGGACATAGGCCTCTCCAGTTGTTCGCCACTTAGGGCAAACATCTGGAGGATATACCCATAATCGCCACGCTGGGCAGGCGGGTTGGCGATCGCAGGGCGTAGCTCCTCGCTCCGGTGAGGCTGCTGCCCGTCGTCGGACTGTGATATTTAGCTACGCCTTCAATAGTGACGGTTACACCGCCACCAGTCGGTTGCCAGAGCCTCGTTTCTTATTCGTCAGGATGCATCACGGGCTGATGAGGGTGGCTTAAAGCGAAAAGATGATTGGTCGCTCCCTTACATTCCTTATCTTTTTAATATCGCTGTAGATTTAAGAGACTGCACCATCAGTTTTACTCCGTAATCTGATCTTGTCAAGTGCTTACATGAAATCCCGCAAACGGTTAACTAAAACCTTACAAACAGTTACAACCCTCATCCGTTCCCGGAATCATCGAAGGGATTTGTAAGGTGCGGTGTGCGAGCCTCAGGGAGATTAGAGCCGGGAGGTACGGAATCTTTAATCACACGCACTATATTCTATGAAACGATAGCTGGGATTAACACTTAGGTGCTTCTTGAGAGCTTTGTTGTAACACCTATTTAATAACTTAATTTCTTGGCATTGAAGTTTTTTTGTAGATGTAAGAGAGCGACCATCATCTTTTCGCTCCAAGCCAACCTCACCTGCACGTGGTGCGTCCTGCCGAATAACAAACGAGGCGCTGGCAACCGACTGGTGGCGGTGTAACCATCACTATTGAAGGCGTAGCTAAATACCACAGTCCGACGACGGGCAGCAGCCTCACCGGAGCGAGGAGCTACGCCCTGCGATCGCCAACCCGCCTGCCCAGCGTGGCGATTACGGGTACATCCTCCAGATGTTTGCTCTAAGTGGCGAACAACTGGAGAGGCCTATGTCCAGCAGTGGACTGTAATTGGCTGATGATGATGATGATGAAGTTTTTTTTTAATGCGAGAGGCGGCAGGCGAGCGAGTGTGACGCCTGATGGTAAGTCGACACCGCCCATGGACACCCGCACTATTGCAGACAGGACTTATCAGAGTAGCGGTGGGCGAAGTAAAAAAAGTAATTAGTTACTAGTAAGTATACAAATTAGTTTGAGTTAGATTTAAAAAAAAATGTAATATGCGGTAAAAAAAAATGTAACGCATATTCCATTTTAGTAGCTTGACATAATGGCTTCCCTACGCCTGATGGAAAGCGAAAGAGAAGCCCAAGTCGCTGTGACAACGGGCAAGTAACTGGTCCGTCATCTGTCATTTATCGGAGAAAATATTCAGTTAAGAGAAAGTTTACAGGCTCGGTGGCTCGTTTGGTCTGCCCTCTGAGCCAAGGGTCGTGGGTTCGATTCCCGCACAGTACAAACATATGTGTTCATGAACATGTCTGTTTGTATTGGTCTGGGTGTTTTCTATGTATAATATGTATTTATTTACAAAAAAAAATGCATCTAAGTAAGTTTATCAGTTGTCTAGTACCTATAGTACAAGCTTCGGCTTAGTTTGGGGCTAGGTGGCACTGTGTGGCCCAGCATGGCATGTCTTGGATTATTTATTTATTAAGTTGATGTGTTTTGTTGTCCGTTCATATGTTTTTGTAAGTGTAAGGTTTTGTCTAAGACTCGGTTTTGAGACACCATAGCATAACTAAAAGCAGGAAAACCCCGTCCAAAGCTTCTTGGCCTACAACATGCGAAGGCATTTGTCCTACACGAAGGTTAGCGACTTGAAGAGATTAGCGTGAGCGGCTTCGATCGGCATCTTTAATTACACTCACTACATTACCCTATGGACGGATCGCCGGGTGGGGCTAACGGGCCTCGTAGAAGCGATTTTTCTGGTATTAGGGCCTAAGCGTTTCTTGGATCGAGCGATCTGTTCGGTTAATTTAACAGGAATCGGATACGCGTACCAGATTTTTCTCTTAAGAGTGACATGAGCAAAAGGTTGAAATTGGTAGATAAATGGATAGAGCCACCAGAATTACTAGTGATCAGTATTTAATACTTACTAGCTGTGCCAGCGGCGTCCCACGCGTGTATGTCGGGTTTCAAAAATAATGGATTTCCATAAAATTTTTCCTGAATTTTAAGTTAGACCTCTAGCAATACATTGGTGAAAACCGCATTCAATTGCATGCAGTAGTTTTTGCGTGATGCGACATACTGATAAAAAAATTCTCCCGTTTTCCTAACTAATAGTTAAATAGGCATAAGGAATTAATTTAGAAAACATCTGATGTACATTACCCTATTTAGTGCAAATAAAGAATTTGAATAACACTACCCTTCACTGCTCTGCTCCTATTGATTTTAGCGTGAAGAAAAGTATACTATAACCTGCCCAGGAATATTAAGAATAATTGTACCAATTAGTCAGAAGGGCTATGCGTAGAGACATTATAGCACACAACGATTACAGATTACTATCGTGGTCTTTATATGGAGGAGATATACGAGTATTTAATTGTAAAACAACAGGGTAAGGCGAGAAAAATTATAATTTTTGATTAAACCAGTTAAACATAATTTGAAATGAGTAATAAAAATAAACAACACAACCCTCCAACATTTGAAGCACGTAAAAACACACGAGTGTACAATAAAATTTTCACGAAGTATCACTTGAATTGATGCTCTTACTTGAATATGTATGACAATGTATGTAAACTCGACGGTGATTTGAATTTTGCGGTCCCGGCGGGGAGTGGCGCCGAAAACATTTTCTGTATACAAAAATGTTACCAAACGTTTTGTAGCTTTTTCATTAGCCATGCGTAATACCTGACATTATCGTTCGCGAAATGTTTTTGTTGAAATAATATAAAAATAAAGCTAGCGAAGTAATATTTTAAGGGGAGCTTTAGACTTGGACGCGTGGAAACAGAACGACATTCAAATCAACGAGGAAACCTAAGATTACTAGTTCTAGAAAAGGTTTAGTATAATTTAATGCTATCGACTCGAAAAGAAGAAGAAAAGCGGTTAAAAGTACCCGATTACCCGTGTAGATTGACGATTGAGATATAAAAGTCTTAAACTAACACCATCTACTTACTTCCTCTTAGCGTTGTCCCGGTTTGTGCCTCTAGGCCCAGGGTCCGCTTTGACCATGATCCTAGATTTAGCGAGTCTGGTTATTACATTGAAGCGACTGCCATCTGACCTTCGTAACCCTCAGAAAGGGGAACCAGACAAATTTAGATCATGGTTACACATTCAGAATTAAACTGGATGTGCAGGTATCTTCACGATGTTTTCCTTCACCGCTAAGCTAGTGGTATAATTCCGCACATAGATTTTTGCAAATCCAGAGGTGCGTGCCCCGCGCAGATTCGAACCGACAACCTCACGTGTGTAAAGCGACGATATTACCACGATCTCTTTCAGACATTTCAGGTGGGTATTTTGTAGTGTGAAGTGTAGACCGCCTTTATGTTGATCCTACTAGCAATTACAGCTTCACCAAATAAAGCTTATTTTATTTTTAATTTGAACCAACGGCCGTATTTTACAAGCAGATAACATTTCGTTCGTAGTAGAAATTCAAGTTGTAATTTACAAAATTAACTCTGAAATATTGACTCAATCTGTGATAACAAGGACGTTTTAGTTGTTTGACAACGAATTTTATTATAACATTTGCTCAAATTGGTGATAACAATATTTTTGACTTCTTATATAATCCGAATTGTCTCCTAGACAAGAATAAATTTCGAACAGTTCAGACTGAAAATAGAACATGTAATCTTCGGGTTTACGTTCTTTAGGAATACGTACGTTTAAAAATGTAGTTACGAGTATTGTGAAAATACCTTTCTTACATTTAAAACTATATCTTTTTCCCTGGCATTTCTCCCAGTTTATTTAAGGTCTGCCCTCTTAACATGTCTGCGACAGACCTCTCTCTTATGTGTTGTCTGCACATTTCAGGTCTATCCAAGTTATTAGTCATTTAAAACTTTATTCATTGCAAAAATAATCTGTTTCTAAATCTGATAATATTCAACATCCACAGCTTCAAACGTTCTTGGATAATGACTATTAGAATGAGAGGAATGAATAACTCGGACTTAAGAATTTTGATATTGTCGAGTAACGGTTTGTAACAAACTTTGAATGGGCAGGAATTTTGAGTGAGTCATCTTGGAGTGCTTACAAAATACTCGTACAAATTACTTACATATTTTTGTAATATTTACAACGATTTTTGTTATAGCCCTTTTGCAGTAGAAATCTATATTCGCTTAAAGGAAAGTGAAAAATAAGTCACTCTGGCAAATAGCTTTTGAAACAATTTCTTAACAGTTGATTCTTTACAATCCGTTCAAATGATTTATACTGGGGAAACTGACTTGACTATGCATTGTACATATTAATGTACTCGATAAATATATTATTGAGCAGAATTATTTATTAATCATTAAAACTACTTGTGTATATGATTCTATTGTGCCTTAGAATTCTCAGTAGATGCTGTTCTTATTAGTGCATATTTTTTTGCTGAATCATCAAAATCAATGGCCTAAAGTCTACGAACGCAGCCGCAGGCAACAGCTAGAGAGAGGTAGGGCATAGCGAATCTTCGCTCGAATTGAGCCGCCCGCGCGCCCGTCCGGGGAAGGACCTCCACCCTATAGAATACCGCAGTTAAATGACCTCTGAGTCGTGTTTCTGCCGGTGAGTAGGGTTTCCGGAGCTCGAGGGGGGTTGGGGTTGGGCCGGCATGGCGGTGGCAACTGACAGGTAACTGACCAGTTACTTGCCCGTTGTCTCAGCGACTTGGGCTTCTCTTTCGCTTTCCAACAGGCGTAGGGAAGCCATTATGTCGAGCCACTATAAAAAAAAAGGTTGTCGAGAAATGTTTTAATAACTTAACTACTTAAAAATATAAGGACTTAAAAATATTCACGATATTTTATTTATTTGCCAAGCGTATTTCTCTCTAAGCATGATTCAAATGCGATTCCGATTTCCAGAGGGTTGATTAAAGGGCTCACTTGATAGTGTTTGTTTTAAGACACGCTTGGAAACACTCGGGACGGCATGGTAATGACATGTTTATATTTTGTTTACTTTATTTTAGATAGGTATGTGCGAATTAATGAATTCGACACGTAAAGCGTTGCTAGCTTATATTTAAGAATTACGACTCTTATGTATGACTATAAGATAATCCTTACAGCTTCTAATCTAATAGATCAAAATAAGACAAAGTTTATCGATAGTGCTGTGGCTGTAGGGAAGAGATTGACGTTACGTAGATAAAATATAAGGCCATGAGGGTTATATTTCTTAGTTAGTCAATAGTTTCTTTACCTATACCTATTCCTATACCTGGTGAGCCAACTTTGCTGCATGTTTATTAGAGTCGCTTGCAGATTAAGAGGATTAGATCTTTAAAATTTCTAGTACTAGTTAGTTGAATTTGGCACTGATCATCTGCGGCTGACCAGGGCATGCAGGCCTGTCAACAGCTATTTTTAAAGAGTCACCAAGCTTTACAACATTAAAAATCCACTCTACGTAAACGAACCCAACGTGAGCCATTCAAAACACGATCCAGCCAGGACACTCCACGTTCTTCTCCATAATTATCGAATAAATTGCACAAAATCGCAACATAAATTCCGCCATAAACGAATTAAGGATAATGACGAACTCATAAAAGTCTTATTAAGCAGAATCGCTTCGCTGCCGATTTCAATTTGGCTCTCAAACATTTCGCAGAGCCGACGTTTGTCTCAAGTTGTGCCGTTAATAATCAACGCTGATTATCTTGCTGATTCTGTACATTTAGATAAATAAGCTGTGATGCTGCAAACAGAATCTTACTCAGAACATTTTAGCACATAATTATAAATAAATATCCGTCATGAGTAAGAAGACCGATAGAGTAAGTAGCTTGCGCTTTTGTGTTACGGAAATCGAAATTAACTAAAGTAAATAACCAGCAAACAAACCAGTAAATAAAGCAGAACCGATAACCGCTGGGGTAATAGAGTTCTGGAGACCGCGTCTCGGCAAACGTAGTGTAGGACGCCCTCAGGCAAGGTGGAGTGACGATTTGCGCAGGACGGCTGGCAAGTGCTGGATGCGAGAGGCCCGGGACCGATCGAAGTGGCGAGCATTGGGAGAGGCCTATGTCCAGCAGTGGACTGATGTGGGCTGATGATGATGTTGATGATGATAAAGTAAATAAATACTAAAGCACCAGGGTGGTTCTTCGACAGTTGTCTTAGTCATTTTCGACGACAAGACGAGAGAATTCCATGGGACGAAGAGGACCAGCCTTTTGCAGCCCACTGCTGGGAATAGGTCTCTTCAATTATTCGCCACTTTGTTCCATCTTGGGCTTCTCGTGTCCAGCACGCTTCATTCTAAGTTCGTGGCATTCTACACTATGATTGCCGAGAACAGATAACCACTCTAGAACTCGTTCATCAACAAACAAACGTACAAATAAACTCAATACCGCCAGTCATTAGCAGAGCGACAGCGCGCCCCCAAAACAAAGTGTGTAATAACCTACGTAACCTATATATCGACGCATTAAACATCATCCATCACGGGAGACACTCCAATATCAGAAGCGATATGTCAGTCGCATGCGCTGCGGATAATCCGTACGTTTGTGAAATGTCTGTGATTGTACCTATAGCAGAGAAGAATATAAGAGTATAAGAAAAGAACGAACGATGTTTCCTTACAGTACCACAGCATTTTTAAATATAAGCTCATCATAAAACCTACATGCAATCACGCAACCCTGATGTTAAGCAGACAATGTAGTCCAAGTAATATGAACGATTAGCTGTGCCCCTGCGGCTTCGCCCGCGATTAACCCCTATTTTACCCCTTTAGCGGGTGAATTTCGAAAAATCCGTTCTTAGCAGGCGGCTACGTCATAAATGTAACCTATAAGCAAAATTTCATGGGGTAAACGAGTTCTGGAGTGGAGACCGCGTCTCGGCAAACGTAGTGTAGACGCCCTCAGGCCAGGTGGAGTGACGATTTGCGCAGGACGGCTGGCAAGTGCTGGATGCGAGAGGCCCGGGACCGATCGAAGTGGCGAGCACTGGGAGAGGCCTATGTCCTGCAGTGGACTGATGTGGGCTGATGATGATGATAATGATGCAAAATTTTGTTGCATTCTCTTCAGCGGTTTCGGCTCTGCGTTGTTTATTCAGTCAGGACATGTTCTTTTATATATATTAGATAGATAACGGCAACACACAATAGTGTTCTGTCGATCGTTCACACGGTTCACACTATGACGGCCTGCAAAGATGCAGCTTCGCGCCCCGATTAAGAAGCCCGGGATAGTAGGGAGGTTACACATGATTCCATAAACGAATGGTGTGGCATATTGCTTTTCCCTAGAACAATGGAAAGCGCAAGAGAAGCTCAAGTCTGCGGACAAGTAATGATTAATCACTTTTCTGTTTCCCATGCTGGCCTGTAAGATAGCTGTGACTTTACATAAACCGACTGAAACGCTACCGAAGTTACTTCGGATGTGTATAAATTAGTCGCCAGCTAGGCAGGTAAACTCTACCACCAGCTGAGAAGCTGAAATCTGTAGAAGTCATTTAGTCAGCTCTCTCGAGACGGGGCGGTGCTTCCGATTCTTTTTTATTGCCCTTGGCGGGACGAGCAAGCGGCCTGTATGATGTTAAATAGTGTTGCCGCCACATAATATGTACATCAGCAATTTCGATGCCGCCGCCTACTGAACAGCGAAATATGGATTTAAGACATTTTGTCAAAATCCCTATCTTCCCATATAACCCGCTACATCTTCTATTAACGGCATAGACGTATCTCTTTTCGTTTGTCGACGCGTTAATTAGGACGATATGTGCGATTGAGGGATGAGTTCGGATGGTTATTTTAATCCCGTATTTTTCTTCTATGCTTTTGACAGTTCTTGTATTATCTTGTAATGAAAATAAATCTTTTTTTTTTTACATTTTTTCATACCACTAGGGAGCCAATGCGCTATCAGCCCTCCTGATGTAAGCTGTTACGGCAGCACAAGAGCGAAGCAACACCACTTAAGATCGGACCCATACTGTTTACTTTTGCTTTTAAGTGCCCCATCCTGTATTCCCCAGAGGAAACATCTGCAGGGAGCTCATTCAACAAACGCAGTGTACGCGGGAGGAAATTTGTCTTAAATCGGACCTTGCGTGAACAGTTAGACATCAAAGTGTGAGGATGCAGACCCTTAGACTTTAAACGTTAGCAAGTCAGCACTTGTGAATCTCATACTTTCGGCGCATGCGTGTAGGTTCGCATTTCAGTCCCAGTAGGATCTATTTAGAGAACAATAATATAAATAACAGTTTGGCTTCAACTGGTTGTGTTGGTTGGTGTGAATTCTCTAGCACATAAGTTTAAAATCCCCAGACAGTATAAATAAAATAAATATCAACAAAGACTTATCACAAGTTGATCTTCAACACACAATGTTCTCAACTAATTGAAATTTGAACTTCATTAAATAATATTCAATTGGTTTGTCTTCTGGTAACTGTAGATCGCACAATTTCCAAGTAACATTATATCAAACTGGGCGCCACTGGACGTTGCATAGCTCAGCTTAGATTATTATTCATCCGGAGATGCCATGCCTAATAGGAAAAGTGACAGAATACCAAATAGAGACATTTTTTAGTCAACTAAACATTACCTACAATTATACTGCTATCCTACTGTGAAATGTTAGGAGGTGCGATAAGTCGGAATCCACGGCGGGGAACGACTGCCTGTTAGGCAGCGCATGATACGAAACTGCGTGCGCTACAAATCTGCTAATGTAGACCGCTACACAGTAGTGTAAAGTGCTGCAACTTTCGCATCTATAAATGCGTAAGTTTGTTTGGAGGGATGTTATTTTTACACGACTACTACTAAAACACCTGCGAGGTGGGGTTGGAACCCACTAAGGGCCCCACGATGGTTCGATCCCCATGATTTTAGATGATGAACATTTGTGTTACCTTCTTTGATACCCATATCTTTAACAGAATATTTTGATATTTATTTCATTATCACAATCATCATATTTCTAACTAAGATCTTGACTCTACCAATCAGACTCTTTCTACTACTCGTCCTCTCCAATCGGCTATCATCAAAGGCAACCAGTTATCCGTTATCTATGCAAACTGGGATTGTTCCAGCCATAACTAAGACGGAGTGCGGAAGTGGCTTACTCGTTGCAGATAAGCAACTAAGCCCATCTTCAACAGGATCCAACGCTCGAGCACTTGCATACTCGTATAGGCACAGAGCAAGTTTGTGCAGAGCGTGGCAACTATTCGTAACTGCTGGAACCAATAAACTGTACTGGGATATTGCATAATAAACTTGACTTTTCATCTGTAAGACAGATCTACCTTTTTTTTATGACAGAGGGGGCAAATGGGCCTGAAGGTCACCTGATGGTATGTAATCACTTCAGCCCATAGACACCGCAACACCAAGGGAGTCACAGGTGCGTTGCCTGCCCTTGAGAAATCTGTAGGCTCGCTTCTTGAGGCCCCTAGGTCGTATCCATTCGGGAAAATTCCAGCCGGAAGCTGATTCCAAAGGGCAGCTGCACGATGATGAAAGTGTATAAATATAATAGATAACGTTTCATGTCTGGTGGAAGCAATTTGCCGAATCTGGCGGTAGAATCCTGGCCTATCGACCCAACTTTTGGACTTCATGACCGCTTACTATCAGGTAGTAACCCGCGTACCATAATGGCTTCCCTACGCCTGATGAAAAGCGAAAGAGAAGCCTAAGTCGCTGTGACAACGGGCAAGTAACTGGTCAGTTACCTGACAGTTGCCACCGCCATGCCGGCCCATCCCTAACCCCCCACGAGCTACGGAAACCCTACTCACCGGCAGAAACACCACCCAGAGGTCATTTGGCTGCGGTATTCTATAAGGTGGTGGTCCTTCCCCGGACGGGCGGCTCAATACGAGCGAAGATTCGCTATGCCCTACCTCTCTAAAACTTATCTAGTAAACATCACTAATAACATTTTATTTTATATACAAAAGGTTTCAAAATGTTTCCGTTGAACATTATTCAACCCCTTTGTCACAGCTCGTTAAACAACAACAACCCCCGAAAACAATATAACAGTTTCAACTAGGTACGCTCCTTAAATTGAAAGAAACTCTCTTTGAAAGGCAAAATGACGGAGTTGGCTGGAAATTGAGTACATCCGCGAGATTCGGCGGAGTGTAAACACACGGAGGCACGCGTTTAATATTGTATGCAGTGATGCATTGTAGGGCGGGTAGGCTAGGAGACCGAGTGGGAGTTTAACTTACTAATACTATCATCAAGGTATGTAAGGAACCTCTCATCTTCGCTCCAAACTACTGTCACCTGCCCGTGGTGCATTCTGCTGAATGAATGATTGAAATGAAAATGTATGAATGAATGAATGATGAATGAAAAATGACAGCAGCGTCACCGGGGCGAAGAGCTACGCCCTGCGATCGCTAACCCGCTTGCCCAGCGTGGTGATTATGTGGTAAAACCTCCAGATGTTTGCCAAAAGTAGCGAATAGGAGAGGCCTAATTCCAGCAATGGAATGCGATATGCTGATGATGATGATGATGACGGGTGAACCCTACCGCGTCGGTACTAAGAAAGGCACCCTATCCCCAGCGCTAGGCTCACAAAAGTAGCGAATAGGAGAGGCCTAATTCCAGCAATGGACTGCGATAGGCTGATGATGATGATGACGGGTAAACCTTACCGTGTCTGTACTAACAAAGGCATCCTATCCCCAGCGCTAGGCTCACAAACGTAGAGCTCACAATAGGAGAGGCCTAATTTCAGCAATGGACTGCGATAGAGGTCTAATTCTAGCAATGGACTGCGATAGGCTGATGATGATGATGACGGGTGAACCTTACCGTGTCTGTACTAACAAAGGCACCCTATCCCCAGTGCTAGGCTCTCGTCACAACAACGCGCACAGTGAGACAAAGCCTGCACGTTCGGCGTCTAATTGGACGACCCTCGGCCGCGGGTGAATGCACCAACACCTGTCCGCGTATAATGATACCGTGTATTGCACCACTGTGCACTATAATTACAGCTATTATCACTGTCTACACTGTCTAGTTGAAGGTACCAGGCCACGAGGGAGATCGCCTATAAGATAGACGGACCAGATAAAGGCAACAGTAAAGGGCTCACCGTCGCTACTCGAATGCACGAGGAAGGCAGCTGTGAGAGAGGAGTGGCGGCGCGTTGTGAAGCTTGCCACCAACGCCTGAAATGACGACCACGACCACTCTGTCAAGAGTTACATCGACGAAGAAGAAGAAGACACTGTCTAAACTATGGAATGTTTTGTCGCCTGCGGTATTTCCGGACCGATACGACCCCCAAATCTTCAAGAAAGTATACTTTTTTCTTAAAGGCCGGCAGCGCAGCTGTAACTCCTGATGTTGCAGATGTACATGGGCGGCGGTTATCACTTACCATCAGGTACCGCTTGCTGGTCTGCCCAAAATTCCATAAAAAAAAAGTTGTCTATAGTTGTCCATGTAGGTTCCGGGCCACCCCTATCAACGATACCCATGGAATGTCATGAGTATCTTAGGAGACAACTAAGGGAATATCAGGAAACGGGCAGCAGCGTTTACCTTAATTTTATTAAACTGCCCGCACTCCAGTTTTTCGGTAAAGATAACACAATTACTAGTTTTAAACACTGTTTTATAATCTGAATAGTATCTATTAACTTAGTCCAATTACAATCACAAATTTAACCAGAGACTCCAAAGAGAGACGTCAAAGTAATAAAATTGGCGGGAACTCGATGACAGCTGTCAGTGTCACCGTAACGTCAAACGTCAACTGTCAACGATAGTGCGGTGACTCTTGAACGTGGCGAATAGTGCTGTACGTAGGGGTTGGTTATAATTATTATTCTCCTGTAACACTAGTAAAAAAAATATCGCCTAGTACCTTAATAATATAGGACTACTCTAATAAAATATCCTATAAATGTTCAAACTTCATACGATACTCAATACGTTTTATCGATATTTAAATGCTAAAATCGAGGACAAAGCGACATAGAGTTTTCCCTTTGAACTATTTTCATGCAACAAAAAATAAAAAGCATGCAATTTTTTTAACTATAACGCTCTAGTGAACATTAGATTGGAGATTTGAACCTTATGATCGTAGCAGTGAAAAATATTCGTAATTCTTCTGAATCTGTAAAGGGGATTTCCAATATCGCCTTGATTGTGTGAGATCTTGATGTTGAAAAAGTATTTTACGTAGTTCTTTTATAACTGAAACTATTATATACTAGCTTTTCCCGCGGCTTTGCTCGCGTTAAATTCGGGGTGAATGCTCCATACAAACTTCCACCCTCCATTTTAGGAAAGTGGGGGGTTAGAAAGGGGCAAAAAGTAGCTTATGTTATTCTTCATCCTTTCAACTATCTCCACTTAAAAATCACGTCAATTCGTCGCTCCGTTTTGCCGTGAAAGAAAGACAAACATACAGACGCACAGACACACTTTCCCATTTATAATATTAGTAAGTATGGATTATTATACAAGAACTATTCCAGCATATTTTCAAAGGAAAATATTTTTATCGATTTGAAGTCATGGAGAAGTATACCATTTTTTAACTCGGAAATCAAGTTGCCATTAACCAAAATATACCTAGTATTTAGACACATTATTTATGATCCAAGTAACCTTACGTTAATTCCCATGAAAACAGGTAAACCCACGCGATTTCACATGATTTACCATGCCATCTAACTTCTAGACTGGTTAACATACAGAGCCGTAATGAATTACGGAATGCATTCCCATATTTCATGCGAACCGAACGGTATAAATTCACAACAAAATAAGCAGAAAGATGAGAAAATAAAATACGACGCAAACTCGCATAGTTGTCATAGTAGGGAGTTTAAATATGAACGACTATGTTCGGACAAGTGTGAGACGGTGTATAGAAAATTAAGTCTTATTTTTGTGATGTTAAGTTCTGAAGTTAGTTGTTGGTTTGTAAGTTTTTGATGGCGATCGAACATGCAATATGTTTTGCAATAAGCCTCTAGTTTGAGCGTGATTTGTAATGTTTCTATTTTAACTACAAAGTAAACTTGGAAAGGAAACGATGTGACGTGTATGGTAATATTGGAGGATTTGCTTTTGATGTACTGCTATGTTGCTGTGTGACTCGTTTTTAGGGTTCCGTAGCCAAAATGGCAAAAACGGGACCCCTAAAGATTCGTCATGTCTGTCTGTCTGTCTGTCCGTCCGTATGTCACAGCCAGTTTATTCCGAAGCTATGAGAGCCACATTATTAAAATTTGGTGCGTAGATGTATTCTGATAACCGCATTATGATTTTAAAATAAAATCAGAAAAAAAAACCTAAAACTTTTGGGGTTCCCCATACATAGAACTGAAACTCAAATTTTTTTTTTCATCAAACCTATACGTGTGGGGTATCTATGGATAGGTATTTGAAAATGATGTTGAGTTCCTAACATAATTCTTTTCTAAACTGAATAGTTTGCGCGCGAGACTCTTCCAAAGTGGTAAAATATGTGTAGGCCTTATACTCGTAGTAAAAGGATATTTATCGTATATTCTATGATTTGTAAAATAAATATCTTTATTAAAAAAATGCTCCGAAATCTCTCCAAACAAACGTACTCCTAGATTAATTCCGTGCTAAGAGTCAATAAAATACACTATTTAGAGCTTACATAGCTGCACAGTGTACTGAAAACTCATTTCGTATGTAGCCGGACTTCCAATTGCAAAGCTATTTGCTTGCATATTCGCTATTAACTGCGTAGGTATACAAAATTAGCCCTGTGCAGTCATAATTAACGTAAAATGGACTAGATTAAAACTAAAATTCACTCTATATGAATTTTTACAAGCTCTTTAATAGTTAAACTTTGGGGTCTGTTATATGAATTTTTACAAGCTCTTTAATAGTTAAACTTTGGGGTCCGATGATCACAAAGTAATGAAGTTATTGTGTTAGTTAGTTGATATTCTGTATTGCACAAAAAATAAACCTTTACCGGAAAAAGATTATTGCAGTGCACTATAGGCGGTCTTATCGCTGCGAGCGATCTCTTCCAGACAACCTTCAAGTAGAGGACATTTGGTGAAGAGGGGAAACACAATACAGAACTCATTACAATAAAGATAAATGAAATATTTTTCAAGATATTTATTTAATTTTTTTATTTACCGATCATAGATTTTGAGGTGTTTCAAACTTCTCAATATAAAATATAATTTACGAGCAATAAAGTACCTATACTTACCCAGAGCGTAACTCAGAACTTCCAAACCCGAGTCAATTGAGAAAAGTTCATTTCCTAAATTGACTCAACCGGAAATCGATCCCGGAACCTTCGGATCGTCCGGGCTTTAGGCTTAAAGCTCTGGTCGGAGATCCTTTCAATATTAATTAACCTTGGTTAATCCAACTTGTTATTTTGGTTTTTTTATTGATTCTCTGGAGGCATTAAAATTTGTACTCGTATATAGTTGAGGGCCAAAATCGATCAAGGTAGCGAACGTTGGGAGAGGCCTATGTCCGGCAGTGGACTGACACGGGCTGATGTTGATGATGATAGTTGAGTTCTAATCTTTAGAGGATGTTTCCACATTTTCACATTTCGCAATCAATCTGACTTGGAGCTTTCGCATTACGCCAGGAAATCATCGGAAAGAACATTTGGAGCCCCATATTCACAATCCGGCGCGTCTTTAAGACCCCACTTGTAGAGATGGTGGTTGCATTTCCCGTGTGCAGCCCGTATCAGTCCACTGCTGGACATAGACCTCTCCCAATGTTCACCACTATGATCGATCCTGGGCTTGTCGCATCCAGCACTTGCCAGCCGTCCTGCGCAAATCGTCACTCCACCTGGCCTGAGGGCGTCCTACACTACGTTTGCCGATACGCAGTCTCCACTTACTCCAAGGGTAGTTCGATGGAGGCAAATTGTCCAAAAGGTTCCAGTAGCCACGATCCTCAGTAATTAGGGACCGATTGAAGAAATAATATACGTACTACATAATATTATATTAAGAGGCACTAACCTTCTTATATCCAGCATTCTTTAAAGCCCGCTGCAACTTAGCAGCTCTGCTAGTACTTAGATACACAACAGATTCACCAGCATTTTCTTCACACACTTCATACTCCATTCTATCCTCATCATGCCCAGTATTCAACACTTCTTTAGGTATGAAAAGGGGATTTTCATAGCATCTATTCCCTTCATTCAAGTTTTCCTTTTCTTCTATATCAGTCATATGATCGTTTCTCATTTTCATATCATTATCACTATCTGGATATGTGATCAGATAGTTTGGTGTTTCTTGATTCAAGAACTCTGTGTATGCTGTCCACATAAGTCCATTGTTCAATCTTCCGCAATCCATTGTTTTAAGTACTACCTAAGCAAATGTGTGTTTAATTAAGTAATTTGCCTTACCGTCTACATATGCACTACACTTATTTAGAACCAATTCTTAGCACTTTCAATGGGAATATTGTTCACTTAAACTATTTTAATCGAAAATACTTTTCGTCGGACCTGCCTGATGTATACTTGGACGTAGTTATGCTACAACGTTCCAATCCACAAGGTGGCCAAAATCGAGTTTTCATGCTCAAGCTACGTATTTAGGACCGTTCTATCTACTGGTGAAGACACTGACACTCTAACCATAGTAATTACCGAAATAATTAAGCCGGCCAAACGATAAAACGTTCCAAAAGACCTAATCATATTCTTAAAAAGTGTCAATTCATTTGGATCGTATTTTTTAATTCGTTTTGGAAAAACAAAATGATCCAGGGAACTTGAAACGTTTAATAAAAATATATATTATGAAAATATCTATTTCTATAAAACGTTCCAAGTACTTTCTAATGTTGAAAAGAAATTATAATGATAAAAATAAACGATCCAAAACGTATTATACTAGTAGGAACATACATTTATCTAATCATGAAACGATCGATCACATATCAATAACATTATTAATGTTCAAAAAGTGTTGTGTTGTCAATGTTAAATTATGCTCATAGTGCTCTCAGGAAAAATTTACACTATCTTTGATTCAGTATTAGCTGAAATATAGCTATTAGTTTATATTTTGCTATTTATAAATAAATAAATATTAACTAAACCCATTTTTGAATACAATACTTAAAAATATATAATGTCTTCTGATGTCTGGAACGTTATCACTAAAGAAACTCTTCGCTATATACGGTCAAAAAGAAGGATTTGGTACTGAGGCGCCCCGGCCTACAGATGAGAACAATATTCCATATGAGTCCCTGACTCTTGTTCGGCTTAAAATTGAGCAGATTCTCGTTCCCCCATGATAGGACCGAGTCCAGAGTGGTCTCAATTTCACCCACAAGGTTATTCCGGCTTTCTGTGATATTATCCCGAGAGGCTTGTATATTACCCATGTATAAAGCGCCCCTGTGCTATCAACTGCATAATAATGTATGCTGCGAATATGCAACACGTCATTTATATGCAGAAGAAATAAGGTAGGGGACAGTACACAGCCTTGTGGCACACCAGCATTCACGGGCTTTGCCTCAGAGCAGGAACCGTCGACAACGACACTGATGCTCCGCTCCGCAAGAAAACTGGCAAGCCAACCACACAACCTTTCGCTAAAAGCTCATTGTGCCAAACACGATCAAACGCCTTTGCTATATCCAACCTAACAGCCAAAGCCTAACCCTTGCTCTCAACCGCCTCCGCCCAGCGGTGTGTGAGGTATACGAGTAGGTCACCAGCCGATCGACCCTGACGAAAACCATATTGGCGATCAGAGATCAGCTGGTGTTCCTCCAAGTATCCAAGGAGTTGGCGATTTATTATTGTCTCCATTAATTTAGAGAGCAATGAGGTAATGGCAATTTGTCTGTTGTGGGAAGGGTCCGATTGGTCTCCCTTGTTGGGAATCGGATGGACAAGCGCAGACTTCCAGGATTTAGGGACAATACCATTAGAATAGGAAAGCCGAAAAAGGTTAAGGTGCTAACTCAGGGGCACAGATTTTTAGTACTATTGGTGGGATGCCGTCAAGCCCACTCAACTTATTGATGCCAAGGGAGAAAAGCAGTCTACGAACATTGTCCTGCAGAAAACGAATGTTGATGGATGGTAGGGGGTAATTCTCCCCGGTTATCAAGAATTCAGTTAGATGCAAATAGAAAGCCCAAGAGGACTGCTTTCTCCTTTGCGGTATGGGCAAGCGTGTCATCAGCAGTACAAAGTGGTGGAAAAGACGACTTGCAGAAATTTCCCAACACGGCCTTAGCAAGAGACCAAAAAGCTCTAGTTCCAAAAGGAAGTCTAGTGAGTCTCCCACCAATTCTCCGGATATAGCTGGAATTTGCAGCAGCTATCATCCTTTTGTAAGACCTGGTGACAATATTGTAGGTCTTAAAAAGACTGTAAAAGGAGAGGTTTCGATTATTAATAGATCTAATCTTATACAGCTGTTGCCTAAAGGAAAACCTATTGCTCCAGCTAAATTGGCTAATTTACGATCTTTTTATAAATCCATTCACATTTAAATAATAAATAATGTTGTTTTACTGTCTAATATTTATTTTAGATAAAATATATATAAATTACTTAAATATAGTAATTTTCACATTTTGGAACGTTTTCACAAATTAATTTAAAAGCCACCTTCATATAAAATGCCTTTTTGTAATAACGTTCCAAGTACAATTTTTTAAAATTCGTATGAGTAATATTATTTTTTTGCAATGAAAGATATATGAAAAAATAATATTTAATTATTTAGTATTGATGATACACACTACTCGGTTCTACGCGCTACCATAAAAAAGCGTACCACAAAAACACAAAAACGCAATTTTCTCAGTTCGATCTGCGTGTGGATTGGAACGTTGTAGCATAACTACGTCCACTTTTTCCTGCAAAAGACAACTTTTTTATGTCCACTTCAATCCAAATTGTGTATACGCGATTTGTGCATGTATAAAGTGATACTAAGCTTTGTATAGAATGACTTTGATACCGAAGTTGTTTAAATATGTAAAAAAGGGGCGTTTACTGGATAGAATTTCAAGATAAAACATTTGAACCTTTCGGATTGTGTTTATTTATTGTCATGTTTGTATAAAAAAAATGCGTGGTAAATAAATATATCAGACAACATCACATACATTGCAATGATCCCAAAGTAACTAGCTTAAGCACTTATGTTATGGGTATCAGAACAACGAAGGTACCACAAATAAATACTTAAATACAAATATAAACACTCAGACACGGAACAAACACAAGTGTTCATCACACGAATGTTTGTCCCGTGTGGGAATCGAACCCACGACCCTTGGTTCAGAAGGCAGGGGTCACTACCAATTGAGCCACCAAGCCAGTGATGTTCAGCATTAACCCTTTTTTCCCTGAATTATACTGTCCTGGTAAATTGTTAGAAAGGGCAAACGGGCCTGAAGGTCACCTGATGGTAAGTGATCGCTTCAGCCCATAGAGACCGCAACACCAGGGGAGTCACAGGTGCGTTGCCGGCCCTTGAGAAATTTGGAGGCTTGCGTCCTAAAGGTCCCTAAGTCGTATCCATTCGAATTACTCGCTACTAGGAGCTGGAAGCTAATTAAAAAGAACAGTTGCACATGGCAAAAATTTACAGTAATACGTATGGATGATGTTACGAGTATAAAGATATCTACAATTTATTAGGACGATTTATCCACATACCTACTCTTGTTACCCGAGATTCACCCACAAATTCAATTTCCACTCGTAAAAAGATCCAATTTTTTTTGCCTCTGAAATTAACCCGGCATCCGACACGTCGACAAGACGTGACAAGACATGTTTTGACGTTTTTTTGAACAAATCCGGACATGTCTGGCGTCGCGGACAGGTGTGGAGGGCCCGTGATGAGGGTTGAGGTTGCGATCCTCTGTCTAATTAACCGAATTCCGATGTTTAAAGTGCCTCTTGCTGTTAGTGTTCGTTTGATAACTAATGAATCCCAAAGGGTTTTTTTTAAAACATCATTTAAGTTAGGTACCTACCTAAAGTTGGCAAGTCGGCTGGCAAGTGCTGGATGCAAGAGGCCCGGGACCGATCGAAGTGAGCATTAGGAGAGGCCTATGTCCATCAGTGGACTGATGTGGGCTGATGATGATGATGACCTAAAGTTAGTCAGTTTAAATGCAGCAACGTTTACGTAAGACTCAAGGTGGCACAAAGGGCCAGGGAGAGGTCAATGTTGCGCGTTTCGCTCGCGGATCGCATTCGGAACGATGTTATAAGACAGAGGACCGAAATCTATGACATCGGCAAACGATTGGCGCAGCTGAAGTGGCAATGGGCCGGACACTTGATGATGCGCCAAGATGACAGGTGGAGCCGCAGACTTATTGAGTGGAGACCTCGAACTGGCAGCAGAAAATCGGGCAGACCCAAAGCACGCTGGTCGGACGACATCCAGAGAGTGGCCGGAAAACAGTGGATAAGAGAAACCAGCAGCAGAAGTAGATGGCGAGATGTTAGAAAGATTTAGGGGAGGCCTATGTTCAGTATTGGATTCACAAAGGCATACCATTTTTTTTTATGCGAGAGGCGGCAGACGAGCAAGTGTGATGCCTGATGGTAAGCAGTGACACCCGCAGCTCTAACCGAGTTTAGGGTCGCTGCCGGCCTTTTAAATATGAATACGTTCGTTTCTTGAAGGTTCCAAAGTCATAGTGTGATGATGAATAAGTTACCTGTTATTCATCAGTTATGCACTCATTTAACTCATTTTTTTATGAAATTAGTAACGATTGACCCACTCTTCCCGCTATGTTATGCGACGTTACAGCCTAGGATAGGAGACCCAAGAAAACAAAATCTACGCAAATGAAGGGTATTTTCATTTTCGAAATATCAAATTAGTTGCTTGTAAATAAGATATTATTGACTGGCTCGGTGGCTGAATTGGTAGTGACCTCTGCTTTCTGAGTCAAGGGTCGTTGGTTCGATCCCCACACATTACAAACATTTGTGTGCATGAACATGTCTGTTTGTATTGGTCTGGGTGTTTTCTATGTATAATATGTATTTATTTACAAAAAAAAATTATCTAAGTAAGTTTATCAGTTGTCTAGTATCCATAGTACAAGCTTCGGCTTAGTTTGGGGCTAGATGGCGCTGTGTGGCCCAGCGTGGCATGTCTTGGGTTATTTATTTATTTATCCTAATTAAATTTATACTTTGAGTTAATTTTGTTTTCAATTTTAAAACATGACAATAAAAGGGCGGTCTCACTGTCAGACACGCCACAATGTACTCAACAAAAACTTATGATAAGAAACAGTTGTAAGTTTATGACCCCGTAACTGCATTTGAAAAAAATAAATGTCGTTTTGAAGACTCTATTTGAGCAGTTGCACGCTTTTGTGTGATTCCGTCAAAAACGCTCATTCATAACTACAGCACTTTTCAACATTAAGTAGGCAATTGAATGTACTCATACGCCTAGAGTCACGTGTAGCGAGTTCACCGACCCCGGCACTTCGGTTTTGTTCTATGACATTTACGTTTTGGGATGTCCAGCGGCCCGCCGTCTGCCGCAGATTTATTTGCGTACTCCGCAGACGGTGTGCGTCGCCGATTCATTGTGTAACGTTGGCTATATATGAGTAATGTTGGCGCTTAGGCGGCCAACGTTGGCGCCAATGTTCGTTGATGTTTGCAATCAGAATAAGTTTATTTCTAACGAAAGTTGTATAATATTTCAAAATTTCCTTTTTTTTGTATTTTTAACAAGAAAAGGATGTTTTGCAAATTGTTAAAGACTAATTTTATGGCGAAATATTTAAAATATCTTTTTAATGGACACAATTTGTTTACTGTAATATTTTTGGCAATTTTTATCAACGGGTAAAATGGTCAGAATTACGGTATGTATTTACTTAGATACTTGTATATGTAATAAGAATCTTTAGACAGAACAAACACTCATATTTAGTAGGTAATTTTTAATATTCTTTGCTTACGATTATTAGAAATTATCTTCTGGCAGTTAAGTGTATCTGAATGGATAGGTTTTGTGTCTTAAACTTTATAAGGGCATTTTAAAAAGCACTTACATGAAAGTAAATAACACTTCTATTTGCGTAGCAATATCATTTTTTTTGTTCGTCAACTGGAAAGTTCTGGATACTACAGGTATTACAAGTTCACCGCACCGAACCCAAACCACGTGTATTTCCCAATTCTCTGTCCTCGCACAAATGATTCCGATAATTCAATTATTTCGCCAATTCGTTTTGTTTCAATTGACGCTTGTAGCGATTGTACTCGAACCAATATTTCAGTGCTTAATCAGTTATTACGCGATCCGAAAATTGCTGTTCGCGTAACCGAACATGACAGTTAATTAAATTAATGAGTTGTATTTTCGGGTGTCTCAGATAATGTTTTCGATTAACAAAATGTTCAGTTAAAATATTGGGAAATGTAGAGCGTTGACCGATTTTAGTGAGCTTCAATCGCTTAGCAATCAGGTGATTTGAGATCAAACATTGACCTGTTACAGTTTTAAGGAACTTCGATTCATGAAACTTAAGGTTCTTTCTCTATTTCATCCACACTAATATTATAAAGAGGAAAGATTTGTACCTATTTTTGTATGTTTGTAATGAATAGGCTCCGAAACTACTGGACCGATTTGAATAATTCTTTCACTGTCGGAAGGCTACAACACTATCCCCGGTGAACATAGGGTATACTATATTTATAAAAACGTTAGGGATCCGTGATAAAAGTTTAATAATGTAACCGAAGGTGTGAAAGAATTACCAGAAAGCTATCTTTCAAACTGACGTGTATTGAAAACGTTACCATAGCAACCTAAACAACCCGAAGCGAAGCGAGGGCGGGCGGTTTGGCTAGTTGTACATACAATGCAAGTACGTATGTATTATTTCTATATTTTGTTTATACCTATTTGTAAACTATGATGTAAGCTGATTATACTCGTATTATTATCCTGTTATCAAATGTATTATTGTCATAGTGGTAGTAAAAATATTGTAGATATAAATAAATATATTCGCCTGAATATGAACACTAGCGATGAGGTCTCAAATTCAAGATTTACTATATATATATATATGCACCCTGATTTCATGACTGTAATAAATACCTACATGTACACATATTTTATACTTAAACATCACGATGTTCAACATAGTCTTTTGCAAGAAAAGTAGGAAAATTTTAATAAATGACTACGTGTAGTCATTTATTAAAATTTTCCTACTTTTCTTGCAAAAGACTATGTTGATGCATAGATAGATACAGTTTATTGTACACCATAAACAAGTACTTAGGACTAGGAAAGTATCTAGATACAATAGTTGCACAATTTAGGCAGTATTTTCGCTATAAGCGATCTCATCCAGAGAACGTTAGGGTAGAGATGATAGGAAGTGTAAGATCGTGTAGTACAAAAGATGTAAGTAAGGGTAAAGCTGATGAGATCTTAGATTTATAAACTGCTATTACAATTAATAAAGGGCTGAAACTTTGCATTGTAAGACCAAACCCAGTTCCCGAGTTCGGCAAATATTGTTTTTAGACAGCTGTTCTTGCAAACTCCAACAAAAGTTCGCTTATAATAAACTGTAATAAAATTACACGGCCCATATTATGTTAACATTAAAGGTTATGTATACCCAATCCATGATAAACATAGCAAGTTTAAAACTACTGTTACTATAGAAATGTTTACATTGGTAACAATGCTTGTTTACGAGCATAACAATCAGTCTTGAGACAAAATATTATGATTTATAGCGGACTTGTGACTGCTACAAGTGTTGTTTGGCTAAATTGCATCAACTTACATGATATAACTTATAGATATAGAATAACAACTTATATGAATAGTACATCATCAGCCTGCAAACGTCCTGTGTTGTCCAGCAGTGGACATAGGCCTCCCAAAATGACAATTGTCCTTTGGAGGAATTACCTTAGTCACATATATGTATGGGGATATAAGGGAGCGGCCTATCATCTTTCCGCTTTAAGCCAACCTCGCCTGCAAGTGGCGCATTCTGCCGAATAACAAACGAGGCGCTGGCAACCGACTGGTGGCGGTATAACTATCACGAATGAAGTCGTAGCTAAATACCACAGAACGATGACGGGCACCAGCGTCACCGGAGCGAGAAGCTACGCCCTGCGATCGCCAGCCCACCTGCCCGGCGTGGCGATTATGGGTATATAAATAAATAAATAACCAAAACATGCCTAGCTTCGACGATTTGTAAGTGTTTTTTTTTTAAAACCTGTACAAATAAAGATTATTTTGACTTTGACTTTATTGTAGCAAAACGTTTTAAAATCTATTTATCACAGAAATTACTTTATATCAGAAACGCGATGACAATCTACATGAACAATTTCTCATTTCCAGTGAATAAAAGTTAATTATTATTTAAGCTCATTTATATTCCGGTCACTTCAAAGAGTATTATTTATACAGTGTATAGGATTTGGCAAGCGTTCTATAAACACGACGGAAACAGGTACGAATTCTTGGTTTTTGGTTTGTTTTTAAAAGATGGACTTTGGTACGCTACATAAAGTTACTGCAAAGAGATTTAGGTGTTTTATCACCACCTAATAACTTACAAAGGTTTATACGGACTTACTTAAAATATTCAGCTTCGTATTACAACTAAGTAGAAAAGGTAGTTTAGTTACCCTTTTCCCAAAGATTGTCTGGAGTTGATAAGAATGCTTATAAATTCTAAATGATATCTTTACTAGGTACGTCTAGTTTTGATATATTTATTCTTATATATTATACGATACAAGCATGACAATAAATAAACAATTATTGTTTTACTAATACTTTTTAAGATGGCACAATATTTAATCACGATCCGTGATTTTGTTTTACAAAAAAAGCTAACAAAATAAGCAACAAAACTTTTCTTCATGAACTAAATGTAAAACTAAAACAAATAAAAATTTATTTTTATAAATATGACACTTTACACGACGCACAAACGAGCGGACTTTGTAAAATGACATAAAAACACGATTTTCATTTGTCATTCAACAGATGAAATACCAAACGATGATACTTTACACAATTTGAAATTGGAATGGGACAAATGTCACAAATGATTGTTTAAAAAATGAATTCAGACGCATTCTTCGATAGATTCGCTAACTACCAAAATCACAATCGCGAAAACTATTTTCATTTGTCATCCAAACAGACGAAGTTTCATCAAGTTACGTTTTAAATGCTTCATATTTAACAAAAGACGATCTTTTTAAATAGAATTTACAGACGCATTTTTTTCGCTAACGACAATTTTGTCAAATCACATAAAACACGATTGCGAAAACGATTTTCATTTGTCATTAGACAGACGAAGTGGGTACCTTACACGATTCGAATATGGAATATCACAACAAGTTTCACCGAAGTAGTTCTAAACGGCACAAAAGTTAATAAACAAAAGACGAACTTGGTGAATTAAATCCACCGGCGCATTCGCCAACCAGAGGGCGCCTCGCTGCGCACGCGACTCGCTACTGATCTATATTTGCACCAAGTGGATTTAATAACACACACTATATTTTCCCGGATTTCGTGTGACATGACGGGACGGAGCCAATCGGGGACGGCAGACGGCAATACGAATTGGTGACAGGTCAGAGTGCGTTTTGGGTAGCGGAGTGAAAATTGGTTCTTGGATTTATAACGTCCTCATTTTTATTTCGGGCTCAAATGCCAGATACCTTTTATAGAGATGTACTTCTATTGCACAATTAATAGGCTATTATGGCTAAAAATTTTAATTAGTCCATCTTTTAGCTTATTTAAAAATAAATGGCACGTATTTTCTTATTTGTAAATTAGACTAAAAATAACAAAGTTATACCCCTTTGAAATTACGTGTGACGTCACTCGGTGAGGCATTTTTACGGGAGCGAGTGACGTCAAAGACTCCCACTCCTAACTTTTGATGCCTTGTATCTTTGCTATTGTTCAATTGAATGAAAAAAGGAAAAATACGTGTCTTTTATTTTTGAATAAGCTAAAAGACGGACTAATAACAATTTTTAGCCCTAATAGCCTATTGTCAGTGGAAATCCCTTTGCTGAACATAAAACATAATTTGTATATTCAATTGTATGTTTACGTACTACAATCAAATAAACGTGACAGTTAGAACAGAATCCGAAGAAAATTGGAGAACCCGAAATTTTATAAAAAGAAAACATATTAGACAATTTTCTGAACTTCTTGCCGTAGTAACACAGCTTCGGAGCTGCCTGACAGAAAGCGAGCAAGAGGCCCAAGTCACTGCGATAGTGAAGAAGTAATTAAATCAAGCAACAAAAAACACAAGTTTGCCATAGTAGCCAGCAGACCTGGTTTACTTGGTGTTTACTTGGAGGTTTACTTGCCTGGTTAGCCTCCATGCAGCTACTATGGTGAAAAGCTGAAACCCCAAGAAGTCCCTTAGTCGATTGTTACGACACCCACGGGAAGAAATAGGGCGGTAATTTGTATTCTTTTTCGTTAGGACACGGAAGATGTCTCCTGGAAATAGAAGTGTAGTCTAATTTATTGTTAGCTCTACAACTGTCATTGTCTGACGTGACGTGACGTGCCTGATTTCATTTCAGTTACGAAAAAAAAAATCCCTCCAACCGCTTGTTGACAACCCAAAAGTTACTATAAAGGTGGGTCTCCATTCAATACAATTGACAACTTTTAAGTTGTGAAACACGTGTTAATGGTAAAAGTTGTTAAAATAACTTCGGTGAAAAGCCACCTTTACACATAATATGTTTTGATGATATAAATGACGCTCTTTGGGAAACTAAACGTTGAAGTTTTAGTAATAGTGAGTTGTAATGTATTTAGGTAGTACGTATGAGTCAGTCATTCAACTTTTCACAAGTGATGGTCAATATCTTGGCAACGCTCTCATAGAGACGGGATGATAAAACGGAACTGAAATTTTAAATAAGAAGCGATGAAGAAGTGATTGATGTACCTACTTATATTATTACTAAGAGTATCATAAAGAGTTAAAATAAAACATTTGTTTTATGACTGTTTCGAGACATAAATAACAGTAAAGAATGCGATGCAATATCAGAAGTAGTTTATATCTAGGATCTGGGTGTTCTGGCGAGACGCTCTGTCCCACATGTCACCCTAACTAAACTATGGTAATAAGGAGAGTCCTTTTTTGTCGGAAATGCTTTTACGCATAGACCAGGAGCCTGGGTAGAGGACACCTGGGATGCGAGGGCCTCACTCCTATGTAACGGAGATTACTCACTGAAGTGCATAGATTGCATCTTTTATAATGTTTACTTAAAAATACCTAAATCAGGTGCGACGCATGTAACGTTCGGCGTAGCTGCTTAGTCAGTAGTTTTATTATAAGTTGTGAATTGTATTTAATAAATTATTATTACATTCAATATAGAGCCATCTCATAGAAGTCAAAAACAAGATACTTTAGACAGTCAACGTATTAAAGCAGTACGCATTATTCAGTGCATTCAAAACAAATCTTTGTAAAACAAAATCTCAGAACGAAACGTCTAGCGATTCGTGAGTCACCCGCTGGAACCGGCGTTTTGTTATTATTGAGCGAGCGCGGCAACCGCTAAATAAGTTTTATCGACTGCAAATATTGTAGCCATAGCTTTAGTTTTGAGTTGGATTATCTTTGATTTTAAATCACTTGTTTTATTATATACTCTTTACTTGGTTTAATCCAAATAGGCCGGGCTATTCATAAATGCATTCGGAAAGATCTCTCTTGGAAACGAAAGATCCGATCGGAAACTTTCTCGATTCGATCGAATTGTCAAATTTTCGCCTAGACCTCTGTTTTGTTGTATGGACGGATACATTTTTGTATCTCTTTCGCGAGGAAACTACTGAACGGACATTTATAAGGACACTAGTAGCCGCCCGCGACTTGCGACGCGTGGAGTAAGTTATTTGCACCTTGCGGATATGGGCAACAATAATTATTACTAACTTTTAACCCAAATAAGAAGATCAGAGAACTTTCATATCACGAAATGGATGATTTTGGAAAAAAATATTAGTACTCGTTTTCATGACTTTCAATGAAGAACCTTCATACTGAATTTTATTCGATTTTTACATTTTCCCCAAGAGGGGCGAGTGGCCCAAAAACGATCACGGTGGCGAACATTAGGAGAGGCCTATGTCCAGCAGTGGACTGACACGGGCTGATGATGATGATGATGACATTTTCCCCATATTTACGCAGGGTATAGTTAGCAAAAGCTGTGTGCCAGCATCGTAGCAAATGGAAGGACGTGGTCTCTGCATACCCCCCTGGGAGAAAGGCGTGACGTATAATTAGCGAATGAATATCTTTCTATCAAAGAACGTCTCTCAGCGGCAAAAGTTTGGCCACACTACTACACAAACACTAGCCACGACCTTGCCGCGATTGACCCAGTGCCAGCTGCACTGATTCGCATGCGGCTGTTTACTTCTGCACACGATCACCAAGAAAGTAACCTCGGTACGTTTAACTCTGCATACTGTAATAAACTGCAAACATATCTCATCATCATCCTAGCCTTTTTCCCGATTGTCTCAGGGTCGGCCTCCCAAACTGAGAGATTTGGCGAGGGCTAAGCTTTTACACACAGCGACTGCCATCAGACCTCCGCAACACTTAGGGTAAGCTATACCCATTCCCGGTTAGGCGTCAGAGTTATCATCATCTCTGATATGATGTGACGACTGCTATCTGAGTTGGTAAAGATAGCACCCGGGACCAACAGCTTAACGTGCCTTCCGAAGCACGGAGGAAATCGGTCATCGGATTGACCGCGCCAATGGTTGCACAACGTTGCGATCATTGTTAAGCGTACAAGACCGCGGCGCCACCGAGCTCCTCTGCAAACATATCTATTAGAACAACAATTTCTATGGTCATCATTTGTTTTAATGTGGTACTGGCCACCCGCCCTTGCTTCGCTACGGGTAGTATTGGTTTTGGGATGTAAGGAAGCAACCTATCATCTTTTTGCCCCAAGTCACCCTCGCGTGCATCCTGCTGGATAACGAACGAGGCTCTGGTAACCGACTGGTGACGGTATAACCATAATTTTTTTTTTAAATGACTATGATGATGGCCAGGGCGTCCTTGTCATCGTTAGCGGACTGTTGGGAGAGCTGAAGGCTCTCAGGCTCAGGCTGTAAGAGTGAGTTAATGTTTTGTGGTAAACCAACCAAATTGAACAAATTTCTACGATAAAGAAAGTTTTTCGATATAATTATAGTTAGGTATATCGAAAAAAAAACTTTAAATTTCTATTTAAAAGGCCGGCAGCGACCCTATACTAGAGTTGCCATGGGCAATGGGTGTCCATGGGCGGTGTCGACTGCTTACCATCAGGCGTCACACTTACTCGTCTGCCGCCTCCCGCATAAAAAAAAACGAATAGAGTTTACCTACACTGTATTTAGAAATCCAATCCTACTCTACTATCTTGTTACCTCTTAGCGTAGCCACACTTTTCCCACAATATCTACCACGACATTCTACCACTAAACTCCGGATATAATAACATTAAGTACACCACATCCCCGGGGAACAGCGGGAAGAAAACACATAAGTAATCCCGGTTGTCGCCTCCTCAAATATTTGCCGGTACGGCTAACAAATCCCTTTCACCACATATGGGATTGAGGCGGCCGACCTGTGAACGGCAGAAGGCTCATTGCGGTGGTAACGTCCAATAAAGCGGCTAGGAAATTGATTGGGGAATTTCTCATGGCAGTGTTCAGTTAAAGTGATGTTGGGTGATTTGTATAGCTTTTTTTACAAGCTTACGGGCCGATGTTAAGTGGTTACCGCTTCATGCTTCTTTCAACTTTCCTCTTCTAAAAGGTTGTCTGGAAGATCACGCTTTGTACAACAGATGTCTACTATTTTAAATCAACTGTATAGTGTGCAATAAAGAATATCTATCTATCTATGCTTATAAACAATCCAAGGCCATCCAATTTTATACGGCAACAGGCCTTTTGTCATTCGGGGGAAATGCCTTAGTCACCAAGCTCGACAGGCGGGTTTTGTTATCCAAATGACTACGGCAATAGCCACGGTGGTGTCATCATCAACGGACTGTTAGTCACCAACAGTTATAGGTTTCATGCTCACCTGCCCGTGGTGCTTCCTGCCGAACAACAAACGAGGGCCTGGCAAACCGAATGGTGGCGTTAAAACCATCACGATAGAAGGCGTAGCTAAATACCACAGGCCGATGACGGGCAGCAGCGTCACCGAAGCAAGAAGCTACGCCCTGCGATCGCCAACCCGCCTGCACAGCGTGGCGATTTAGGGTATATCCTCCAGAAGTTTGCCCTAGGTGGCGAACAGCTGGAGAGGCATATGTCCAGCAGTGGACTGCTATAGGCTTATGATGATGATGAGTTATAGATTTAAATGCACCCAAGTAAACCCTGCTGCCCGTTTCCTGATACTCCCATTAGTCGTCTTCTACAGCACTCACAGGATTAGATGGAACAAGTATCCCGTGAAATCAGTGCACAGTCCCAATATAGCGAACCATTACTTCCTCGTAAGCCACGTTACAAAGTGCACGGTTCACTGAACCCAGTAATGAGTTGCAAATTGATTAGAATCGGCGACTGATCCGACTCGCAATAAGTGAGCTCGTGATACGACCGTTTCGTAACGCGTCCGGTGCTAGGCGCCATTCAGGGTACGTGTGATGCTAAGTTAAGTAAAGGTAAGTTTGCTTCAGTTCACTTTCTATTGAGTCATAGTGTAGGGTCCGGCAGAATATAACGGGTGGAAGAAATGAACCAACTTTCAAAAATCGACTTAAATTTTGCTCTAACTAACGATACATCAAGTCGTTTATCTTTCCTGGTAAAGTTTTCCGGACTCACCCTACATATACATGAAACGTAAACCTGACCTTAGAAAGTGAACTTTAAAGCAGTTAAAAAATAAATAAATAACCCAAGACATGCCACGCTAGGCCACACAGCGCCTTCTAGCCCCAAACTAAGCCGAAGCTTGTACTATGGGTACTAGACAACTGATAAACTTACTTAGATACTCTTTTTTATGTAAATAAATACATATTATACATAGAAAACAGACATTTTCATGCACACAAATGTTTGTAATGTGTGGGGATCGAACCCGCGACCCTTGGCTCAAAAGGCAGAGGCCCGATGACTCATTTGTTAGTGACTCCTGCCGTCTGAGCCAACGGTAGTGGATTCGATCCCTACCCGGGACAAATATTCGTGTATAGAACCTTTGCGTTTGCTCCGTGTCTGCGTTTGCATATTTGTGGTACTTTTGTTGTTTTGGTACCCTTAACACAAATGTTTAAGCTACAGAACAATGTATATGATGTTGTTTGTTAAAATCATTCATTTATATTATTATCTGCCTGAAGGTTGTCTGGAAGAGATCGCTATGAGCGATAAGACCGCCTAAATTGTACTTTGTGTTGTTTGTAATGTGTTCCTGTAATGTCACAATTTTGTGCAACAAAGAGTTTCTATCTATCTTTTATCTAACTGTAACTGGCCAATGGCACCAATTCTCAAACCCGATCAATTGTTACAAAGCCACACAAATGCCTCTATCCCTCCCAAACGCGTCTTAACAGGAATATGCCAATCCGGGCGACGTCTCTCAGTACCGGCCGAGAGGCATTCGCGAGGGTAAGCCCTCTCCAAGTCGATTATCGGTGAGAGCAGTCGAGGCTCCCTCCGGCCGCTTTGCGGTCAGAAAAACTAGACCTTTCAAGGATAAGGGCTCTTATTTCGAGTTCTTTGTTTACGTTTAATTGGTCTCTATCCTACTCTACAAATCGGTAGTCAATATTTTCTTCGCGTACTAAAAAGTTTGGTAAATCTTGTGCCGTACCATTTAAAAGAGCAACTATTTTTTTATGGTATAGGATCCTGAAAAAGCATCTTGCATGGCTGTGGTGAGGTAGCTGTGGCTGGAATAGTTTCCAGGCACCTCAGTAGGTTTCCTGCCTGTTGTCAGAAAAACTTGGGCTTACTTTTCGACTATGATAAGAGAGGTAGGGCATAGCGAATCTTCGCTCGAGTTGAGCTGCCCGTCCGGGGATGGACCTCCACCCTATAGAATACCGCAGCCAAATGACCTCCGGGTCGTGTTTCTGCTGGTGAGTAGGGTTTCAGGAGCTCGGTTAGGGTTGGGCCGGCATGGCAGTGGCATCTGACGGGTAATTGACCAGTTACTTGCCAGTTGTCACAGCGACTTGGGCTTCTATTTCGCTATTCTAAAAAAAATCATTTCTGGTCCTTTAGAATTTTGGTCTCTATTTTACTTAATACTATAAGTACAATACAAAAATTTCAACACACAAACTTTTAAATTTCAATCCCCATAATTACCGCTCCGTACAAACTCGTTAAACTTATAATCGTCTAATTTATAGTTAATTCTTCTCGGCAACATCTGTTCCTCATTATTTCCGAAGTTGGGAAGCAAATTGTCGAACTCCTTCTGCTTACATGGCTATTAAATTAATGAGATCAGCTCACAATGAACTTCAGTGTCTGTACGTACTCGTATAATCCAGACTAAACAGATAACTAACGGAATTAATCTCGACCACGCTTTTGGGGAACTATTTTTGGATCGAAAGATAAGCCGCGTGTGTTTTTGGATGGAAAAAGAAAATGTTATTTTTCGGCGTTCAACTGATGCTTACAAGCTAAGACCTTTAACTCGATTACCATAATATGATACAGTAAACAGCAAAAGTGGACGCTGTTTAGAATCGCGTTCCAATTTTTATTTTTGATGTGCGTGTAGTGGCGTAACAACAAAGTTCGGCAAAATTTTTGGAACGGTCGACTTTCTTTCGAACGAACGTCCGTTCGAAAAAAGTCGTCCGTTCCAAAAATGAAACAGCCACAGTAATTACCACTTACGCGCGTACGTTCAGGGCAGAGGGGCTCATTGATCTAGACAGTAATCCAGGGGAGGGACTAATCGGCTCGGGTAAGAGCCTGGGAAAAACGCAATAAGTAATAATCTACCAAGAGCTTACGACTTATGGATAGCGACTGAAGATAGAAGATAAAGATGGTGCTAATGATTTAAAGTAGCAAATAAATATATTTTAGGTAACGCAATTGTAAGTGACTCGTCTTGGCGATTTAGTGCTTATCGTGTAAGACCTTAAAGGTTGTTCTTTCTAATCATGGTTTTAGCCAAAAGTATGTGGGATAATAGATAGCTAAAATTTATTGCACACCAAACAGTTGATTTGAAACTAGACAAGATAGGTGCAATTCAGGCGATTATCTTAATTGAAAGAAAAGCTAATATCTCATTCAATTAATACAAACGCCAAAACAATAAATAAATACACACACCATTGCTTCATCAGCAGAGATAAAAATAAAATACAAATTATTTATTTCAGACAGGGTCCATAATGTTAGTAACAATTAATCTTAAAAAACATTTATATCTGTCATTTTTAATAAGTTAGGACAATATTAAATATTGAAACAACTTTCAAAAATTAACAAATTAATGAAGACAGTTAATACGTTAAATGATTAAATTATGAATACATTCGTCAAAATTTACTACAACTATAAATTTTAAGTACAATCATGAGTCCGGATGTGCGTCTGTCTGCGAGATCTTGGCAATGTGTCAATGTGACTCAACCGATTTCAAAGACATTATTATATTTGGTGGAAATAGTAAAATAAACCAATTTTGTACCAAATAAACTTATTCTATTTTTTTCTAATATATTGTTGAAGGTTAAGTTCTACTTTTTATACTTGACCTTATTTATAAAAACGTTTATATTACTTTAAAAAGTAAGAAGAATTCAATGAATAACCAAAAATTGCACCTATGACAATTTCATTAGTCAAATCTTTAGAAAAGTCGCTACCTCTGTAATAAAACATTAAATTTAATTTTAAATCCACTTCTACTCAATGTATTCATTTCAGTGTTCATATTCCTCCCGCTTCATAATCCGATTGTCGGAGATTTATTCGAGAATTCTGTCTAGTCTCCCAATAGACTCAATTCAGCCTGTAAAATGATATATTATTGTTAATTAAAGCTAACTCTCGGAGCTTGTGGCTAAACTAAGGTAATTATTAGTATAAATTATGTGCTTTAGATGTCTGGAGATTAAACGAAACACTGTTAATGGTATCAAAACAATGCTTAGGATTACCTTTATGAATACTTAGCTTTGTTGAATGCGCTAACATTGAATTTAACTTACCTGTACCTACTGTTATTGCAACGGTATTCTGTAATATTTACATTAGTACGAGGGTGGTTATTTAGATTACAAGTTATTTTATATTTTACTTTCTAATCTCTTAGAATAAAAGCTTCAAATTTTAATCGTTAGTTTTTTTAATAGTTGCTTCTACTTTCCTGGTAAACGCCCGTTTCTTTGTATTCCATCATATCCATAGTCATCTTCTACAACTCCTACAACGGTCATGTATATAGTATGTGTATATGTGGCATATTTACGGGACGAAGTGACGTCAAAGACTCCCACTCCTAACTTTTGATGCCTTCTTCTCTCTTTGCTATTTTTTATTTGAAAGAAAAAAGGAAAACTACGTGTTCAATACATCTTTATAATCTAAAATATGAACTAAATATAATGATTTTATTTTTAATTGTTATTGTTGAGATGATGAATATTTGAGTTTTCTTATCTTGTACTGTCAGTCCACCTGTCCTTACCTTAAACGCTTAAATTTAATCAAAGTTAAGCTTTCGCAGAATCAATATGCTATGCGAATATAAACGAGCCGAAATTCCTTTGTCCACATTCGCCAAAATATCGTTTAACAGAATCGCTATTTAAAACCAATCGGAACGAAACGAAGTTCGTGTAGATAATCTTCCCATGCCCGAATTCTTCCTATCCAAATTATTGTGGGAATATGAAACGAGTGGCGTGCAAAAATCGATATCGGGATCGCGTGTTTAAACAGAAGCTGATGTGGGTAGCGAATATTGTAATCCAGACGGAGATTTTGTAATTATTTGATGTTTAAAGTACAAAAAAAAGTTACAATAGAGAAAAATGTTTCAAAACCCTACACCAATTCGTTAGACGATTCACATCGACCGACTATCTGATTTCAAACTGGGTTTCCCCTTTTTTTATAGTTTGCGGGTACCAAGTTATTACTTGTTATTACTGGGGGCACCTCACAGAAAAGCTAGACCTGATATAATTTAAAAATGAACTTTTCTTCCAACGAGATGATCGTCTTCCGTGCTTTAGGGTTAAAGCTTAAGGCTCTACTACGCCATAAGCGGCTCTACGGCCGTAGATTATAATTACATCTAACATGCATAATGATATCTATTACATTGCCATTATTGTATATTTATTGTTTCCGATTTAAAATAAATACAGTTTAAGTTGATACAAAAATATAAAACAGCGGTCTAAAACCGTACCCTGAGTCACTCCTAATTTGCCTACAAATTACGATGAAAAGCATCAAAATAAAAGTACGTAGACTTCCCAACATCGCGTGCCCAGACATCGGCTGAATATTTGGCAGCAAACCTAATGCGGCTACCGTCTGCGCGTCCGAATGAGAATGATTGGCGGGCTCACGCAAGGTGCTCATTTGGGACCAAGGCTTTTGACTTGGCCAATTTCTCCGACAGAGTTCGTAGTGTCCTTGTAGTTTATTAGGCTTTTGTTTTTCCTTAATTTACGGAGTATAATGTGTAAAATGTCAAGCTTATACAAGTTTTACATTTAGGTTCTTAGCTAATTTTTTAAGTTACTTCCCATTATAAATTTATACTGTAAAAATTCATATCTACATCAAGTAAATGTCCTTAAACAGTCATTATGGTCTGCCTTTTTTTATTCCCTGTCCAAGTTTAAGCGGATATAATAAAGACAAAGATATTTATTTCAAAACAAACATAGCTTAACATAAGATGTCATATTAAGTTTTGGTTGGTCCATTTAACCAAACAGTGGCATGTGAAATTGAATGTCAGTATAATTTTATTAATGCATTTTGTAATTTGGGTAATCAAATACTTCCAATACAATAAGTAGTCACTCGTAATAATGTTCGACTATTTATTTAATGTTATTACGGTACGTTAAATCATGCACAAAACTAAATACACCTAACATAACAGCTCTAAAATTGTAGCCAATGCAAACAAATTAAGCTGCAACATTTACTTCAGACGCAAGCAAAAACCGCAACTCACTAAACTAATACATCGATTCGAAACTCAAAGAATCACTGACTAATAACACGGTTGGGAGAATCAATAAATTCGTACCATCAATCACCGGGGCACAAAAACCCGAGTGCCGTGTACATATTTATGAAGAGGACAAGTGCTGCCTTTGATGGGTCCCATTCATCAGTCAAGCTGCCCGCATAAAAACTGGAAGACTTGCAAAAGATCGTGTGGTAACTCCCAAATTGACAGGGTACGTAATTTGTAAGACGGATAGATTTTGTAAGACATGACCAGACCAGGATTCATATTTACTAGTTTTCTTAATTCAAAACTTTAATTTAATCGGCATGTTATACTTACTAGTAAATAAATATTTCCACTCTAGGGAGATGCATCTGATACTTACAAGATTATGTTAAACTGAAGAGATAATGTTAAATTTTAAAATACAACGCGAAAGTTTAAAATTTAGTAGAGATAATGTTTTAAGGACTTCTGATCCGTGTGAATTTTCTTGGGCATTAATGAATCTGGTTAAAAATATGCCCGATAATGCAAAACAAAGACTTGATGTCAAACTATGATACACACTACACTTACCCCATCCCTAAGGTTATCTAAGAAGTCAGAGGTCTAGCGATAAAGCCGCCCAAATTGTACCATAGGATATCTGTGTGCCTAGCACAAACATTTTCGAAAAAGTATGCGTAACGTTACCGTAAACATTTGTATGCAACTTGGTACAGCGCCCCTATCGTGCGTAAGAGGTACTACGTTTAAGTACGTTAACGTAGTGAAAATTATCGCCCGTTTACGGTTACGTTACGCATACTTTTTCGAAAGTGTTCGTGCTAGGCACACTGTAATACCTTTTGCTATAAATGTTTATATTTTGTTGGCCATAAAAAATATCTATCTATGTAAGGCTGTCTAAATTTCCCAGAACATATACTAGAGCCACAAATTCAGACAGTTAAATCGCATTATTATATAATACGGCGTCTCCCAATAAAATAACCAAGCCTCGTAAGCGGAAACGACATTTGAACCAAGATTTCCAACTTCTACTGCAGTAATACACCAGAGCCGACAGTCCAATATCGAAATGCACTTAGAACCGATAGTGTTAGAGGAGGTGACGCGTCACTCCGTGAGTCCGTGAGTGCTCCTCCGTGGAAGCTATTAGAGGTGACACTCGTTCCAATGCACTTAGGTTAATTAGATACCTAATCACCGACCTGACTGCCACATTCGCAGCAAATGTTTTGACGACCAGTTTCGTTCAGTGGTAGTAAATGATACCTCCAGTGTTGCAAGTGGCTGAAGACCAGAAGTAGCGTAAAACTGCTTCAAAAGTAACATTTGGCCAAAAAGTAACATGGGTTTTTTTATGCAGATGTATCTAAAAATACAAACGCAGTGCCGCCTAATTTTCAGCTGGCGCATCGCTACTTAGGCGAGGAGTGGATGACTAGAGTCCCGACGTGCCTCCCGACCCTCCTCAGATGAGCGCTCGTAGCGGATTATAAAAAAACTTTGTGTATCCTTTTGAAACAAAATCGCATCATATCAATGTCACGTAGACGTGACATTTGTCCCTATTGGCTAAGCAAATCCCGTCATTAGTAAGGACAACCCTGTGGCTTATCGCGAGGCAGGGACTGCGAATGAGGCCTGCGGACTGTCCGCCAAATTTTCAGAGGGCCCGGGATTAGCGTCCATTGCCGTTAAAATGTGCAACGTGATACAAACTGTGAGGTGTTTTGACAGTCGCCGAGCATTGGACGTGCCACGAATTGGATAGGTCAAACTGGTAGAACAAATAAACGTACTACAGATCATATACACACACAATATAGTACAATTTCAATAGTTTAAAGCAAGGTTCATGTAGCAGAATTGAAAAAACGGGGAAAATAATTATACTGACGATAAGTATATAATGTAAATTTATATATTTTTTAACTTAGGTGGAATCGAAGAGGTGGCTCATAGTAATAATACCTCCTAAATCATAATCAATTTTGTTGCCTAGTTCTAAGTAATTTACATACTCGTTTATTTGTAATCAAACCGACAGAGGGATATTAATTTTATACGATTATTTTAATATCCGTTTAATAACATTTTTACACAGGAAATTAGGTACAATATCGAATAAGCTTGTAAATTACTTGTTACCTAACATAAGATACATAATATTAAAATGGGAACCTTATTTGGCAACATAATCTAGTTCTAAGAATATGGAAATTGACGGTTTAATTTCATTAGGTAGAATTCATGATTAACGTCACATAATTTTGGCGTACCTACTAAGTTTGTATACCATTTTAAGCCGCGGCAACACATTGGAGATATTGGCACCAGCGTAACGTTTTGCGCCCAATGCACCAATGTGTGTATCGGTACTTTGACACAATCAAGACATTGAGCGTGTTAGTATTGGGCATTGGACAGTGATTGGACGCCGTATCGATTCCTAATGCATTCCAGTTTAGAAAAAAAGCTGTCGGATACATAAGGACGAATAAGAAAGTAGCCTCACTGATACTGCGATTACCGTACATGTGGTCTGTCGTAAGACTTCCTCAATCGGTTCATGGCAGCCCACTTTGATATGCTAATAGCAATTCCGTCGCCATCAATAAATATATTCCCATCAGTGGTAATTCAGTTCGACTGGAGCGTTCATTACGTGGGTCTTGTAGGAAAATTACATGATGTAGACGTAATTTGTGCCGCAGAAAGCTCAATTAGTGGGTTCGAGATGTGTTTAGATGCAAAGCGATGAAAAATATGCTGCTTCTGGTCTGGTTTACCATCGAGTCTGTTCGGTACACATTTTTTTTTATAAGTAAATGGGTAGCGCTTATCTCCAACTCGCCTGATGTTAAGCGACTTCAGAGCCAACGATAGTATTTGTTGGATGAGCACACTTCACTCTCGCCTTGAAAATCTGAAGATTTATAAAAAATAAGAGAGATTTATTCTTACTTAATATATAAAAACTTAAAGTATTCTTAAAAATGCTTAGTTTTTAAACAAAAATCTCTACCTACTCCTCCTCAGTATACAATTTAAAGACAGTCAATATTCACAAATAAATATTTATTTAACATTACTGTTGGCGACATATTGTTTTGTTTTTAAAAACAAATAAATTAGTTGTCATCGTAAAATTGGCGTTTGTAATTTTCACCTTTTATATTATATCACCCAATCACCCATAATTACTCTCAACGTTTTTTCGTTTTTGCTTATTAAGTTATTGTATATGTCTAATTTAATTCTGATTGGTTTTATTCAACGGATGAAAATTTTTCAAACCCTCGGACCATTTATATTGCGGGCCGAAAAACTGGAAGCCTCGGAACTACATAACCCCTTTAATAAAATACATAAAAACATAACTGATGGTAAAACTAGTGCTACGAATTCATTACTGTTCAACATTCGCAATACAGAATCGTATTTGTCAAACAAGTAATTACTTTCGCGCCGCCCTTCGCAGACACGTAATTAAACACAAAGGGCCAATAGGCGCACTATCAAAACGAACGGTAATTTCAACCGAATTACGACAGAAATGGGCATTTAATCAGTGAGCCGCGTCATGTGTTGGGCCCAGTATAAGATGAGAACAATGAGGAATTTCCTAATTTTCTAACCTGGGTTCTTTTGGCGGGGCGTGAAACGGCATCTCAGTGGGCTTTCAGGCTGAGGGCGACAGGCGCAATGGGTTTGTCTTACCATCAGGTGGAGGTCATCCTGAAAGCTCTTCTTATAAAAATAAAACTGTTTTTGGGTTATCACAAAGACTCTAAACTTACATCTGACGAAACCATTATGGTGTGTGGATCTCTCTTCGAGCACATTTTTGCAAAGACGTTAAATTTGTGATAGTAAAGTAAGGAGGCGTGTAGATTTCTGTTTACGTATGCACTTTGACGGAATTCTATCACTATTTCACTACCTTATACAATCGCAGAAAAATCTCTACACCGCGGCACAGACAGGCCGGCTCGCTCTACGGTGTAACGCCATCCCACGGTGGGCGCCCTACACTACGTGACACATAATGTGTACTAAAATGGCATAAACAGAGGCCTATGCAGTATTTTTTTTTTATAGTAGCTCGACATAATGGCTTCCCTACGCCTGATGGAAAGCGAAAGAGAAGCCCAAGGCGCTGTGACAACGGGCAAGTAACTGGTCAGTTACTTGTCAGTTGCCACCGCCATGCCGGCCCAACCCTAACCCCCCACGAGCTCCGGAAACCCTACTCACCGGCAGAAACACGACCCAGAGGTCATTTGACTGCGGTATTCTATAGGGTGGAGGTCCTACCCCGGACGGGCGGCTCAATTCGAGCGAAGATTCGCTATGCCCTACCTCTCTTAATAGTAGATGTGTTACTGTGATTGAACTTGACTGTACAGCATATAGCAAGGGCCTGATTGCCGTGAACCTGTATCGCAGGCGGGTGTTTATGACCGGCTAGTCAAACAAGCAATAATTGACCGATAGGCAGCGCTTTGTACGAGTACGATTCAAATGTAATCTGTGTCGCTTTGATTCCCCGATCTGTGTAACGGCTGTAGCGTAATGGTTGATTTCTGGTCATAGGAGTGGAATCCAATCTATCAAAATCGTCTCGATGGATAATGGACTCTGTGTATTTGCATACAGAGACACTTTTTGTACAAAAATGTTTGGAGATAATAACCGAAACTCATAGACGATGTAAGGGTATGTAAGGGAGCGGCATATCAACATTTCGCTTCAAGCCAACTTCACCTGCTCGTGGTGCATCCTGCCGAATACCTGCATCCTTAGGTCAGCCACATACATTCGGAATTTCGGATTGAAATTCACGTTCGCAACAAAAACGCTCTACTTGCATAAAAAGCGCTCCAGCATTTTATATGTAAGTAGAGCATTATTTCTGCAAATCTGAATTTCAATTTGGAATTTAGCCTCGGAATTCCGAATGTAGGGCCACATACCTTAAAACCTTCAACGCTTCAGACACCGATCCCAACGTACACATTGCACTAAGGTGCACATAAACACATCGCTGCACTAGTGCGAGCGGTTAGCGGGACACCACATCCTCCTCCCGGCCGCTCCTACCATTTTTTCCGCCCACATACCGCCGATCGAGGCCTCACCGTTATCGCCCTAACGGGGCGGCAGGTCGGAAAAACTGGGAGAAGTGCTGATTAGGCGTGGCGCACGTGTCATAATATAATCTCAGTTGTTTTGCTTTGATTTCGATCTTTAGTGACGTAATTATTTTTTTTTTAAATCAAATAACATTCCACCCGGGACAAACAAGAGAGGTAGGGCATAGCGAATCTTCGCTCGAATTGAGCCGCCCGTCCGGGGAAGGACCTCCACCCTATAGAATACCGCAGTCAAATGACCTCTGGGTCGTGTTTCTGCCGGTGAGTAGGGTTTCCGGAGCTCGTGGGGGGTTAGGGTTGGGCCGGCATGGCGGTGGCAACTGACAAGTAACTGACCAGTTACTTGCCCGTTGTCACAGCGACTTGGGCTTCTCTTTCGCTTTCCATCAGGCGTAGGGAAGCCATTATGTCGAGCCACTATAAAAAAAAAAAAAAAAAAAAAAAAAACATTTGTGCCATGATGAGCTGTATTTGTGTTTGTATTTAACTATATATATTATTATACAGTTAAATATATATAAAGTAAAATATAAATATGTATAAACACTATTATATATAAATTATTTAATTAGCAACATAAATATCGGTGATGAGGATTTTTTACACACTTTTACACTTAATCCGGTTCCGGTCGTTAGCATGATCAAATGAAATCACCGTGTAAATGCAAGGACGTTTAAGATATTTTTATATAAAAAGTCCTTGTGTAAATCAGATGACCGTCAAACTTCAAATAAAAGTAGGTAAGTGCGTTTCGTTTTACGCACATTTTTACTAACTTATATTAACAATATGTCAATCCCGAAAATTTCGGGACTAAAATATGACCGGGACCGAATCCTCTATTTGAGGCATAATACTATGGCTTATTTATTAAAATGATAATTCATACAGACACGTTAAAAAGTGTAAATATCGTATCAGACAACGGAAGCCAAAAGTTTCGTGTTTGTTGGAAATTCAATACTTTTTGCGCTCGCGTAACTTTTAATAACTGGCATCTAATATAAAACTTTTTCTGCAAAAAAAAAAGTAAAACCTCATTAAAGTTTTGTTCTGAATTCGAATATATCGTTGAAGGTATCAAATATCTTTCACAGAATTCCGTTTTAATTTGTACCATTTTTTAAAAAATATAAACCTACGCCAAAAACAAACGTATCACATTGTTAGAAGGCAGAGGTCACTACCAAATGAGTCACCGAGCCTGTCAATACATAAGATAATAAGTCTGGACTCATTCACTTTACTGGTAAAGCAATAACTTAAAATCCAGAAAAACTCTCCTCATAGTTTGAGAAGAAAACAAGAATTAATGTAGAAAAGCAGTTTTTCCGTGTATTTTTTTACAACAAATCCGTGCCTAGCAAGCCATCTGTCCGCAACGAATCGGCCACTTGTTACACAGCACATAATTGCCTCAGACAATTAAAGGGATTATGCTAGGAACACGACTCATAAACTTTGCGGAACAAAGAGTTTATCGGAACGTTATGCTCCGCTTCTGCCAAACTGTTGATGGATATCTCCCATTGGGAAAGTTTTGGATGGAAATATTTTGGCGCGATTTAATATTTTAACTATTTAGATGCTCTTGAGTTCAATGGTAGACGTGTAATGATTTTGTTGTTGAATTAACAGACCTGAGTATCTGATATACATTTCAGCTTGATACCTCTGGAGATAAACGGTCTTGACAAACAGACGGACGGAAGGAAGAACAACAAAGTGATGATGTGATCCTACAAGGGTTCCGCTTTTTCCTTTCGAGATACCCTAAAAACCTTATTAAACTAGCCCCACATCAATATCTCACAGATCGTCGAAGCGGCCATCAATCTCCTGCCGGTGCTAACGAGCGGGCGACCAATCAGCGGGCGATGACAACGGTCATCAGCGACGCTGATTGGCGGCTGACATGTTTGCGCTACTGGCTTGGGTGAGCGTGGATTGCTTTTTTTCTATTCTCTCTCTTTGCCTAGCCTTAATCCCATCATTTGGGGACGGCTCTCCTAGTCGCTCTTCATGACTAGGAGAAAATATTTGGCTTTAATTTTACGGCCGGCTGCCACCAGACGCCAAGGATGTAATCCTCCTGGAGGATTCGGGTGCCACCGTTGACCCTGCAGGGTTCATCCGCTACCAACCCTTCTGTGCGCTCCATCCTAAGAACACAGCACACCTCTAAGCCTCGCTGGAGCCCTAGTGGTGGGGTTTGATTATGGAGTGTCCTTCTCCGGTTGCCCCTTCCGCCTGCTCTGCCGTACTGGTGCACTTCACCTCCGCCTTCGCAGCCGTTGCTTTGCTTTTTTTCTATTATTGTAAATATTCATACTTCTTTTGGGATTCAAGGGAGCGGCCTATCTTTGCGCTCTAAGCCAACCTCATCAGTCCGTGGTGCAGCCGGTCGAATAACAAACGAGGCGATCGCCAACCCGCCTGCTTATCGTGGCGGTTAGAGTAAATCCTCCAAATGTTTGTCTTAAGTAGCGAACAACTGGAGAGGTATATCCAGCAGTGGACTGCGGTAGGCCGCGACCACTATCATAAGCAGCGTTCATTATTAAACAGGGATGTAAGGGAGCGGCCTATCATCTTTTCGCTCCAAGCCAACCTCACCTGCCCGTGCATCCTGCCGAATAACAAACGAGGCGCTGGCAACCGACTGGTGGCGGTATAACCATCACAATTGAAGGCGTAGCTAAATACTAAAGACCGGTGACGGGCAGCAGCGTCACCGGAGCAAGAAGCTACGCCCTGCGATTGCCAACCCGCTTGCCCAGCGTGGCGATTATGGGTATATCCTCCAGATGTTTGCTCTAAGTGGCGAACAACTGGAGAGGCCTATGTCCAGCAGTGGACTGTAATAGGCTGATGATGATGATGATGATTATTAACCGCGCTGGTCGTCATAAATACATTCAATGGCAGATCAGATTCCACCTAACGCTCGCAAAAAATCGACTAACTTTACCAAATTAAATCCACTCCGCTCAAGCGGAGATGCAAAGAAAGTATTACTCTCAAGAATACAATATGGCGTTTTGTGCCGTTAATATTCTTCGAATTTCTTTTGACAATCTCCCGACCTCACAAGACGGCCCTCGCGAAATTTGTGATCCGCCTCGGATCTCGCAAATCGCTTACGGAGTGAGTGACTTTTGATACCCACCCCGTTGCGAACTCGTTGCGGGTGGGAAATGGGAGAAAATCACTTTTATTTGTCTATTCATACATTGTTGCGCACACAAAGTGTCGGATCCGTACGTAACTATGGGCTTTTCAAACGTCTTTGTGTGTACGGGGATGTAAGGGAGCGACCTATCACCTTATCGTTCCAAGCCATCCTCACCTGCTCGTGGTGCATCCTGCCGAACAACAAACGAGGCTCTGGCAAACCGACTGGTGGCGGTTAAACCATCACGATAGAAGGCGTAGCTAAAAACCACAGGCCGATGACGGGCAGCAGCGTCACCAGAGCAAGAAGCTACGCCCTGCGATCGCCAACCCGCCTGCCCAGCGTGGCGATTATGGGTATGTCCTCCAGAAGTTTGCTTTAGATGGCGAACAACTGGAGAGGCCTATGTCCAGCAGTGGACTGCAATAGGCTGATGATGATGATGATTGTGTGTACGGAACTACGAGTATTTCTCTATTGGAGATTATGTGAAACATTGTACATAACAGAAGTACAAATGAATTTCTTTCGAATGCATTAACGCTATTGTACCTATTACGAGTATATTCCTATAATTATGAAGAATATTATCTATGCTGTAGCCCGATTTGAGACTTGACTCGTTCAAATACTACTATGGTAAGAAAGGGTACTAACAAGGTAAGACCCCAGACTCAAATTTGTTTAAAAAAAAAACAAATTATATCAATACATTACTAAACTGTTTAACAGTATTAATATTGGCTTTGATAAAATTATAGTTTTAATTAATTAAATAGCATAGGTACGTTTCGCGGAAAAAAAACTGACCCGGAAATAAATGTCTATAAAATCTCAAATTAACTTACCAATTCCTCTGGTGATCCCGGTTCCTTCATACCATTGCTCTTATCCGTGCTCCCCGTCTCTGCAACAAACAACACATAATTATAAATTAACAACTTTTTATTTACAGAAAACAATAACTATATAGGTACTCTTATAATGGTTTTGTATGAAAATAGACGCGCCCGCTCTACGCCGCTCCCGGCCCGGGCGGGCGTCACCGGAGGCATACAACGCATCGTATGCCCTCTGGGCCTCGCCTTCGCGATACACTCTATGGGGCGTAACGGTGTTGTGGGTCTGCCCGGGGAGCACTCTATTGCACCCCGGAGCCGGGGGTAGAGGTACTTGCCCTTCCTGGTCAATGAATGCTGGCCGCTGGTCTATGTGCGGCTGGCTAGGACAGTCAGGGGAAAAAATAGGAATGAACCACCCATGCGTATAGAAACACGAGTCACGGCGTCCGATTACGGGTTTGTGTTGGGGACGAGAAAGCCAAGGGGCATATTGAAAACCCTAGCGCCATATTATAATTCAGTTCGGTGACTTTTCATCATCACTATTATCGTCAGCCGTGCCGTATATCAGTCCACTGCTGGACATAGGCCTCTCCCAATACTCGCCACTTCGATCGGTCCCGGGCCTCTTATCCAACACTTGCCAGCCGGCCTGCGCAAATCGTCACCTCACCTAGCCTGAGGGCGTTCTACATTACGTTTGCCGAGACGCGGTCTCCACTCCAGAACTCGTTTACACTTTTCAAATTTGACCCGAAACCGTAGTATTTTAATAAGGCCTATATTATTCAGATGTAAACAGATTTAAGATGATACCAAAATTTGGTCAGGAATGCGTTATCTTTATGACAGGCTCGGTGGCTCATTTGGTAGTGACTTCTGCCCTCTGAGCCAAGGGTCGTGGGTTCGATTCCCGCACAGTACAAACATTTGTGTTCATGAACATGTCTGTTTGTATTGGTCTGGGTGTTTTCTATGTATAATATGTATTTATTTACAAAAAAAATGTATCTAAGTAAGTTTATCAGTTGTCTAGTACCCATAGTACAAGCTTCGGCTTAGTTTGGGGCTAGGTGGCGCTGTGTGGCCCAGCGTGGCATGTCTTCGGTTATTTATATTTATTTATTATTTTTTATTGAATTTTAATGACCTCCCTTACCCATCTATCACACCACAAAAGGCCCATTGTAGAGCCACACGTTTACCGGTGAAACATCATTAATTTTAATTGATTCGGCGCGATATTGTGCAATAAATTAGGCCGCAACACAGTGGGGCTGTGATTAGCCGAACTAATGTGCCGGTTAACTAGAATCTGTAATTATAGACCAAATTAGATTTTGAACGGTTTTGTTGTGCAGCTTTCGTGGCTGTGTTGCGTGGTTTAAATTAACACAGGACAGATTAGTGTGAATTATTATGTAATGGGGTGAGAAAGGTCTGTCTAATTATAAAGCGTCACATCAGCACAAAGATAACAGTGTCAAGAATTTGTTAGTTGCCATCCTTAATGCCTATCTCTCTTGATATACAAAGACTGATCATCCGATCAGTTTCGCGTGAAAAAACAATCATCCGTCCATACAAACAAACAAACGCAATTTAAAATATCAAAGTAGATGTGTTAATCTGATATATGACTTATATTACTGAAATGTTTCATTCAAATCCGATCAATAATTGTCGCGTGGGAGAGTAACAAACATCCATCCATACATTCATACCATACAAACAAATTCTTGCAATTGAATAATTTTACTGTAAAGTTTCACTAAAACTTTACAGTAATATTATTCAATTGGATCCGGATCAGTAGAGTTCGCGTGGAAGAATAAAATAAAAATACAAGAAATATTCAAGAGTTGGAAATATTCATGGATGGATATCCATACATGACGAATTATCGAAACAAGTTTTCACAATAATAATAATTAGGATAATAGGATTATAATATAACTAGGATCTTCACTAGACTAGACAGAATTAAAGCCTAAGGTCGACTTTTTAACTCGAGCAATAACTACAAAACATAACTTTCAAACTAACAAGTGTGACCTAACTCCGCATTAATCGTATTATCAGCTAGCTCGTAGCCCCACGCGACGCAATCAGCGGCGCTTCAGCCGCCAATTGGCCGAATTGTGCGCGGACGAGACATGAGCCGCCATTGACAACGAAACGCGACTGAAATTATTGTGATAACAGCGGAATTAAGCTTTGCGATTGGATAAATGTACGTGTTAATAGATATATTGTCGGTGTGGTTTTTGAATTAAGAATAGGATGAACCCTTATCTCATCACATGGGTACGACGGAGGAAATATCAGGAAACAAGCAGAAGCGTTTATTAAGCAGAGGCGTTGAGCCGTGGTAGCTTAGTGGTAAGATCGTCGCTTCACACACGTGAGGTCGTCGGTTCGAATCCGCGCGGGGCACGGACCTCTCTGGATTTGCAAAAATGTATGTGCGGAATTATACCACTAGCTTGGCGGTGAAGGAAAACATCGTGAGGAGACCTGCACATCCAGTTTAATTCTGAATGTGTAACCATGATCCAAATTTGTCTGGTTCCCCTTTCTGAGGGTTACAAAGGTCAGATGGCAGTCGCTTCAATGTAATAACCAGACTCGCTAAATCTAGGATCATGGTCAAAGCGGACCATGGGCCTAGAGGCACAAACCGGGATAACGCTAAGAGGATGATGATGAAGCAGAAGCGTTTATCTAGGCATAAATAATCAAATGAAAACGGGCACTAACCCGCCTGCCAAGAGTGATGACCGAGGCAAATCCTCTCATATGACTATTGTCATTGGGAGCGGCTTATGTCCAGCTGTGGACGTTTGCAGGCTAATGATGATGAATAATCTTAAGTAGTCAGACTAAACCGAAACACAGTCTAAGTTTGACTTCTAAACTCGAGCAGAAATATCAAAACAACTAACAAAGTGTAACCTAACTCCGCATTAATCGTATTATCAGCTAGCTCGTAGCCCCACGCGACGCAATCAGCGGCGCTTCAGCCGCCAATTGGCCGAATTGTGCGCGGACGAGACATGAGCCGCCATTGACAACGAAACGCGACTGAAATTATTGTGATAACAGCGGAATTAAGCTTTGCGATTGGATAAATGTATGTGTTAATAGATAGATTGTCCGTGTGGAATTTGTACCCTAAAAATCCGGATCTAGAATAGTCTAAATCCGGATTTTTAGGGTACAAATAAAACATACTGTGATTACCAACCCATGAGCCGCCATTGAAAACGAAACGCGACTGAAATTATTGTGATAACAACGGAATTAAGCTTGCGATTAAATTAGTTTTACGTGTGGTTTCCGGATTTAGAATAAGATTTTCCCTATTTTATCCCATGGGTGTCGTTAAAGGCGACTAAGGGAATATCAAGTCACACTTCTGAAGGTTTTGCCCATAATCACAACTGAAGAGGCCTGGAGACCGCTATAGGCTGATGTCTGTTACCGGATTCAGAATAGGGCCTTTCTACCCCATTATACCCCCCCCCCCCCCCCCCCATGAGCTCCGGAAACCCTCACCGGCAGAAACACGACCCGGAGGTCATTTGACTGCGGTATTCTATAGGGTGGAGGTCCTTCCCCGGAGTGGCGGCTCAATTTGAACGAAGATTCGCTATGCCCTACCTCTCTTTATATTATTTAAAGCCGATATACACAGATAATTGCGAACACGTTACGACATCACGGCCATCAGGCGTGTTAATCGAACGAAATTGTCGACAGAGCGTCGCTATCCAATCGAACATTTCGACAATTCGAGCGGACGCAGAACACATTTTAATGAACGAAGCACGCCTTTGTGTATTAACCGGTCTGTATTAAAAAGGAGTGTTTTATGGCGCTCGTTTAAAATCGCACGATTGATTGATTCGCGTGTTTTTAACGTGCAAGTGGAAAAGGGGTGTCATAAGTTTCCACAACCACTTACTTATGGATGGATATTTGATCGCGAGGTATGTGTCACTCGGGCCAGGTGGAGTGACGATTTGCACAAGATTACAGGCGGTAGCAACTGAAAATGCTGGCCGTGGCACTAAAAAAGTGATTGATTCGGTTACTTTTTCGTTGCCGCAGCGACTTGGGTCTCGCTTTCGCTCATCAGGCGACGGGAGGCCACTATATTCTCCTAATATTATATTTATGTGAATTAACATGTCTGTTTGTGTTGGATGTTTTCTATTATAATAATATGTATTTATTTACAAAAAAAAAGTATATAAGTAACTGATACTGATAAACCAGTTGTCTAGAACCCATAGTACAAGCTTCGTCTTAGTTTGGGGTAGACGGCGCTGTATCTCCCAACGTGACATGTCTTGGAGAATACCCCAATAAAATATAATAGTCTTGTAGGATGAGAGATAGGTATTTCTCTCGGGTTCTGTCCCACGCGAAACGGATTGTAGTAGGTAGGCACGAAGATGACGGAAGGGGGTCCCGATGACGTCACCGCCAGAAGAAACACGATGAGTTCGGTCAAAGTTTATTGATGAGCGTAATTACAATATAATGATGAAATCCGGTCCCCGCAATCGTGTTCGTAGGCGATGCACGAAGCAGAGTGCCAGTTACAAGGGCACAATTATGATAAAATAAAGATAGGTCCCAAACGTTCCACAGAGTTCTGACGGACAGATGCTAAGTGGTAAGTATGAGGGATGAGAATTCGGAATTAGGAATTGAATTAATTTTACACGGTGGCTATGCGAGACCTTATATAGCTGGAGAATCGTAACGACCCCGCGATGTAATATACCTCTCGCGCCATCTATTGACGCTTTGCGGAACTAATGGCTTGAAATGTTGATGAATGATGCGAGACCATATGTAACTGGGGAATCGTAACGACCCCGCGATGTAACGTACACCGCGCGCCATCTAGTGATGCTTTGCGGGACTAAAGGCTCGGAATGTTATCATTCGCCCATAGTAATGCACATTGGAGTGTTGTTTACAATATATTTGTATTGGGTTGTGTTACAGTCTATAAATAAATATAATTATAGACTAAAAACAATAACATGAAAGGCGTTTCTGTGTACCTGACATACAATTTAACACTTTATCAATGATTTAATTAAAAACCCATTACCATCCCGCCGATGACATCCCTCACTAAGCTACATCGTTTCATCCCAATTGGAGCTCTCACTGGAAAATAATTAATTAATATTTCCTCGAACAAGCACATTATTAAATTGTATATTGAATCAAAAATTTATTGAGGCAATTAACGCGGTGTCACCGTTTTATCACGTTATTTTTAGAAGGCCCACCTATATTTAATGAAACCACAATTATCTTTAAACAATGCTTTAATATTAATAATGAAGCTATCCACGAGATTAATGATTTGGTTAATTTGAAAGTTCGTATAAACATTCGTTTTGGCAAAGTTAACAAGTTTGGTGGTATAAAACGTGTTTAGCTATTACTTTAAAAAAAGTATGAATAACTCTCTGTGAAAAACAACATTATGTTTGATAAAAACTGAAGGCGTAGCACAGCTGCAGAGGCTAATGTCCAGCAGTGAACTGCAATATGCTGATAAATAAATTTATGTAAAGTAAATCAATTTTGGCCCGATCCGGGAATCTTGATTAGCAGGGAATTGCTGAATTACCTACACAATTTTTATTATAACATGTGTTTACGGTTTTACGCTTTTCATTGACACGTTGTATAATGAACAAAAAGTAACAAAGCGTAATTAAAATCATTAACTGCTCCGAACATAGCCACAGAAGGGTATGAGAAAGTTGTTCCTACATGCGATAGTAAAAGTTGTTTATTTAATTAGCACTTTCACCCTTTCACCCGGTAAGGGCTAATTGGATAATCCGTTTACACTCTTTAAGGCACAGTTCCGTTTATGCGTATCTGCTGTCACCTATGGCTGTTAAATTGGCCTTGGAATCTATGGAAAGCGAGCTTTCGAACTTTTTAATGGTCAATACATAATATTATAACATTCCTGTGACCTAGTCTTGCTCACTATACATATAATAAGGGGACTAAATAATAGTGTATATTTTTTTATAGTAGCTCGACATAATAGCTTCCCTACGCCTGATGAAAAGCGAAAGAGAAAGCCCAAGTAACTGGCCAGCTACCTGTCAGTTGCCACTGCCATGCCGGCCCAACCCAAATACCCCACGAGCTCCGGAAACCCTATTCACCGGCAGAAACACGACCCGGAGGTCATTTGGCTGTCATAGGGTGGAGGTCTTTCCCCGGACGGGCGACTCAATTCGAGCGAAGATTCGCTATGCCTACCTCTCTTTAAATCATCTCGTGGTTAGTGTTGGGCGGGCATGGCAGTGGCAACTGACAGGTAACTGGCCAGTTACTTGCCCGTTGTCACAGAGTCTTGGGCTTCTCTTTCGCTTTCCATCAGGCGTAGGGAAGCCATTAGGTCGAGCTACTTTTAAAAAAAACGAGGAACTAAACCTCTTGGTCCGCGTCACCATCGTCTGGATAGTATGCGAATGACAGCGCTGTCCAGCACGTGTTCTTCCTCCCGAAGAGGATGGTAAGGAGAGGATGGGACGAGTTGGAATAACTCTTGGTATCCAGTAACAAGTCACAGATCGGGCAGACGATCGCGAGCTCTGTCGATGTCGCATCGGCCAATCGCGCACGCCTACACAAATGTCATATCGGATTGTCTCGCTTATTGGCGGTGCAAACAGAAAGCCGGGGGCACACTGGGCACAATATACTGCAATGTACATAATATATGGATTGCAATGTACATAAGATTTGACTGGGTCGGTGGCTCAATTGGTAGTGATACCTGCCTTCTGAACCAAGGGTCGAATTCCACCCGGGACACACATTCGTGTGATGAACATTTGTGTTTGTTCCGTGTCTGGGTGTTATATTTGTATTTAAGTATTTATTAGTGGTACCTTCGTTGTTCTGTTACCCACAAGTGCTTAAGCTACTTACTTTGGGATCGGAGCAATGTATGTGATGTTGACTGATATTTATTTATTTTAATTTCACGCTCGGTTTTGCTTAGCTTGACTGGTAGAAAATGCCTATGGGGCGTTAATTCCGCTTCTTGTGCACTATTTTGTTATGCAATAAATACTCATCATTAGCCCGCAAACGTGTGCTTTACACAATTATGTAGTTTAAAATAGATAAGTAAATGCGCCAGGCAATTTATACCAACCAACTGCTCGCAAACTAAGTTTTCCTTTACACCACCAAAATACAAGATGATAACTGGGAACTCCCAGACCCTAGACAAATACATTACATAATACATTTTCTTTATACATCCCACCGGAAACTTTGTCTGTGCTTAAGGATTAAACGCTCTAGCCGTTGCGCCACTAAGTTCAAAGGCTACATAAAATGAATGCATTTAGGACTATTAACACTCCCAGTACATCCCAACCCTAACATCGTGAATAGTGCCTACTCACACAATATTCGCATCTCGATCGTGACATGTTTCCCACGCCCCTTGTCCATTCAAATAGCAACTTTATTCCGAGACGAATAGAGCCAAAAACGCCCAACAGTTTATCGTTTTGCATTATACGACTGATGATGTGACACAAAATTGATTCTGGAATTGGAAACTCAAAGCAAACAAGTAAATCATGATCAGCCTATCACAGTCCAAAGTTAAACATAGGCTCACCGTTTTGCGCTAATACCTGGGGCTTTATCCATAATCGCCACCCTGGGCTGTGATCGCAGAGAGTAGCTCCTTGTTCCGGTGACCCTGCTGCCCGTCTTCGGCCTGTGGTATTTAGCTATGCCTTCAATCGTGATGGTTATACCGCCACCAGTCGGATGCCAGCGCCTCGTTTGTTATTCGGCAGGATCCACCACGGGCAGGTGAGAATGGCTTGGAGCGAACAGATGATAGGTTCGCTCCCTGACATCCAAACAAGTAAATTGTTCAGGTTCATTAATTAAGCAAAAATGGTCAGCGGTTGACTGAAAGTGAAATGTTGATTTACAAGCGGAAACGACGATATTTAATTGGCTGGTTCGGTTTTCCGTTCGGTTCTGTTTTAATAAATTAATTTAATTGAAGTTAAAAAAATAAAAGTGCCATTTTCAATCTGTGCTCGGCAATGTTACGAAATATTTACTCAACGTTTCGTTATAAGTGACTACGAGTACATTCGGGACTGAATCAATGTACGAGTAAGTAATGTTATTTATTTGTTGTTATTTTCGTTTTATATTTCATTTTTTATTTTTGATTGAACTGCGGGGAAGAACCTCCACTCTATAGAATACCGCAGCCAAATGACCTCCGGGTCGTGTTTCTGCTGGTAAGTAGGTTTTTTTTTTAACTTATTACTATGACGCCACTTAATGCTATTATGAAGTCACATATTAAAATGTTAGAATGAAGGAAATATAGATTTTATAACCTTCGAATGGATACAGGTAAGAAGGATACAGTAAGTAGAGTTTCCGGAGCTCGTGGGGGGTTAGGGTTGAGCCGGCATGGCAGTTGCAACTGACAGGTAACAGACCAGTTACTTGCCAGTTGTCACAGTGACTTGGGCTTCTCTTTGGCTTTCCATCAGGCGTAGGGAAGCCATAATGTCGAGCTACTATAAAAAAAGAAAATATGTTTTAATTTGCATGTCAATTCGGGCCTCGGTTTTGTTGAATCCACTTCCTGTCACAATCTTTCTGAACAGCTACGACTTGGAAACCTTCAAGAAACTTTCCTATTCAAAGGCGCCGGCTTTTGAATAGGAAAGTGACCCCAGAACTCGGTTTCAGTCTTTCTTTTCATCCAACAAGCTACCATCTCCTGCTAAGCTCCTGCTAGGAGCAACGGATCTGACACCAGTTGAGCGAGATCATTTTAATTATATCATTAACTGGCCTATAATCTGCTAATATAATTTAGATCCTAAATTTTCCGCCTCACAGCTCCGTCGGCCGCAAAGCCAACGGCTGGTCTGAGCGTCCATGCAAATTATATCATTTTAACGGACGCCCAAGAACCACAAAGAATATAAAACCTTACCACCATCTCATTACGGCTGATTTTACTAAAAGCACCACCTGGGACAGTTTTATAACAGTTAACCGCAGAAAATAAATTGTAAATCCGACGGAGAGCATTATGTCACGGAAGTTTATTATTTATACGTTTTTTTCTCTTGTGAATCCGCGTCGGGAAATCTATGGCGGTTGGTGCGATGTACCTTTTAGGTGTAAATGAAGCGGGTGCGGAGAAACGCAGACGGTATGTCTATTGCTTGTCTTTTAATGTTCTCTGTTACGTTTTGGAGAGTGCGCGACGGAATAGGCTATTATGGCTAAAAATTTAAATTAGTCCGTCTTTTAGCTTATTCTTATCCTTAGAATATGACCACATCAAAGCGGTCAAAGTGGTATCGTGATTAAATTATACTATAGCAGTTCAGGTTCATAATCCGACGGGACGACAGCCTGTTGGACCGAAAGGATCATCCGGAATCAACGGCTTAACGTGCTTCCCGATGCATAAAGCGTACTATCACCCACTTCCTGCCTTTGGGCAGCCTCTGTACTACTCGTAGTACAGAGGCTGTATACTCGTATATACAGTTATATGTACGTACTACAGAAAGATGAAGGACACGCTAAATCACATATACACTTAAACATAGAAGAAATTGACATACAACCATGCAAGCAACCATATTTTGCATTTGCCTGACATCATCACCGGACTGTTGGGGGAGCGGCTAGATTTGCACATAGGTAATAGGCTATTATGGCTAAAAATTGTAATTAGTCCGTCTTTTAGCTTATTCAAAAATAAAAGACACGTATTTTCCTTTTTTCATTTAAATAAACAATAGCAAAGATACAAGGCATCAGCTCCCGTAAAAATGAAATGAATATGAAAGGACTCGCTCATATAGCACATGTTTTTTCCAACTTACTGTTATAGGAAGACCCCACACATAGTAAGCTATACAATTTGTAGTAATAATAAGGACTTTGACTTTGATTTTTCACTGTAAGTACTATTAGTCAAACAATTCCTACGTAATTCGTAAAATACAACAGCACTAACTCTTTCCCTCCCTCGTCAAGTGACCCGTTTGAAGTGGAATAAGAGTACTAAGTAACGTTAAAGGAATAAGACTTCTGCCACAGAAATTTATCAAGAATAGAACGACCATTATGTCTTATTTTCAAACTAGTTGGTGCCAGCAATTCAGTACTGCATTTGTATTTATCTTTTCTTTCCAACAGGCGTAGGGAAGCCACAAGGCAGATTTAAAAAATAAGTCATGCACTATTACTGTATCGTTACACCCATTTTTTTTTTGGTAAAATATTCAAGACATTTCTCATGTTACTCAATTACATTGCGCTTGTCCTTGTAACGAGCACTAGAAATTACATTCTGAATGCTTAATGTGATTCAAATTTGACTTGTGCGCTTACCGACCTGGACATATACAAATCATACAACATAATGCAAGCTTTTGTCAAGTTTTTATCCCACACAAGACGCTCTATCCACGATAGATTTCTGTGCCAGCTAAACTAGATCTTTTATTTAAAAAGTCTTTCATAAAAAAGCATAATAAATAAGATGGAGCGGATTAATTCAGATTTCCATCAGAAAAAGGAAGCTTTGCACCTCTTTGATATCAAAGGTGCAAATGGCTGAATGATTAAAGCTAGACGATGGAGACTGGTTACATAGCGAGGCAGTACCGACTTGATTTTGAATTTAATCACGGCAAAGTATTATTAGATTCTTAGTTGATTAATTGACTGGCTCGGTGGTTCAATTGGTAGTGACCCCTGCCTTCTGAACCAACGGTCGTGGGTTCGATTCCCACCCGGGACAAACATTCGTGTGATGAACACTTGTGTTTGTTCCGTGTCTGGGTGTTTATATTTTGTATTTAAGTATTTATTTGTGGTACCTTCGTTGTTCTGATACCCATAACACAAGTGCTTAAGCTACTTACTTTGGGATTAGAGCAATGTATGTGATGTTGTCTGATATTTGTCTGATAGTTTAAAAAAATTGGTAAGGACTTGACTATGACACTGACAGGATGAAGTTGAGTGATTTTAATCTAAATCCGAAAACCAGACGGAAATGAACGGTTTTGTATGCGTTAACTATTATAAAACGTCAGTTCAAATAATTGTAATTTCTAGAGCTCGTTTTAAGTATAACTCACAATGTATAAAGTTAATCGATAGGGTGTTTTAGGCATTCGAATGTCGAGCACGTGAAAAACGGCCATATTCACAAACGTTACTATGCAACGCGCGGACGCACAGTAACGTTTGTAAATACGGCCGAAAGATAGCTTAAAATTTTTTATACTTATAGACACGTGATCGCCGTTCTACCTTGATATTTCTCCGTTTCACAGTACAACAACATTCGCTCTGCATTTCTTCTAATCTCAGATTATCCTCACTGTCACACAAACGTCAACGAACTCAGAACATGTCAAGACGCATTGGAAAGCGTACATTGCTCAGACCGCACCAATCCTATCGCATTGCCGATACTAATCCATCAGCGTACTGTCAACGGATTTATGCAATTCGTGAGCGAACTTTCACTCTCAATTAAACGACCGTACCGTGGTCGACGGTCACGTCCCTTGCGTAACGATCCCATTGTTTGTGAGCGATGACGGGGCGTACGACACGACTGGGGACGACGGGACGTGTAAACGATGCTATAATGTAAGTAACTTACGGCGCACGGTCAAGCAATATGCAAGACGTGCGACTTATTAGCTTTAGCGATGTAGTCCATTGGAAAATGTATTGGAGTATTTATGTCGTCTAATGGCATTTAAATTAATTTAAGAGAGGTAGGGCATAGCCAATCTTGGCTCGAATTGAGCTGCCGGTCCGGGGATGGACCTCCACCATATAGAATACCGCAGTCAAATGACCTCTGGGTCGTGTTTCTGCCGGTGAGTAGGGTTTCCGGAGCTCGTGGGGGGGTTAGGGTTGGGCCGGCATGGCGGTGGCAGCTGACAGGTAACTGACCAGTTACTTGCCAGTTGTCACAGACTTTCTATCAGACGTAGGGAAGCCATTATGTCGAGCCGCAATTTAAAAAAACCCTTGCAACCTGTTGGAGTGACGGCCTTAGAAGAACTGCCGGAACTAGCTGGAAAGAGATAGGGAAATGTGGCGCTAGTTATTGAAAGCCTACTTGTAAGTAGGCTTTCAATAACTAGCGCCACATTTGTCAGCAATCCAATGCTGTAGCATTGGATTGCTGACAAGTCCGTTGATTGAGTTGTTAAGACGTACATATCAAAAATTGGCAATTTTCCTTCAAAAGAGATCCACATAAAACTCCACTGGGAATCGTCGAGCAAAATAGCCAATAGTCTATAGATCCAGACCCCTCTTTCCCAGTGGGCACTATGGGCAAGTGCCCAGGGCCCAGCGATCGATAATATACAAAGTGCCTAGTTCCTATCAGGGCCGACGAAATAGTGTTCTTTCAAAGACAATAGGGGCCCCATTATCCTAATATGTCCAGGGCCTCCAATAGTTTAAAGACGGCCCTGTATAGATGTACGTCTGTCGGGCAGTGTAAACGCTTCTCTGTAAGAGATTTATGAGCCGACAAGATGACAGAACAAGGCGAGGAAAGCTTGCCACGGTAGATTCTAATGAACTGCTCCTAATGGACTTTCGAGGTAAATTTTTCTTTGTTAACGGCGAGTCGAGTTCGTGAGATATTAAAAGATGCTCCGCAGGTTGTTTTAATTTAATTTCGCTGAAGTTCGACTGTGTTTTTGATACATTTAATAGCAACATTTTTGATTTATTTTCAACCGAAGTTCGCATTGTCTTTGAATTAAATGTAAATAGCTCTAGACATGCCATTCCGGCCACACAGCGCCATTTAGTCCAAAACTATGGCGACTCCTGTACTATGGGTGCTAGACAACTGATAAGCTTACTTAGATACTTTTTTGTAAATAATAAATAAATAAATAGCAGACAACATCACATACATTGCTCCGATCCCAAAGTAAGTAGCTTAAGCATTTGTGTTATGAGTATCAGAACAACGAAGGTACCACAAATAAATACTTAAATACTAATATAAACACATATATCTACAAATAAATACATATTATACATAGTACAAACAGACATGTTCATGAACACGAATGTTTGTATCGTGCGGGAATGGAACCCACGACCCTTGGCTCAGAAGGCAGAGGTCACTAACATATGAGCCATCGAGTCAGTCCATCCAGTGTAATGGCTAGTCTAATTGGCGATGGACTGTGGCCGAAATCCAGAAGGAGATAATCTTTATTAATCTGAATATAGAGGAAACAAGAGACTCACTCATCAGCAAAATCACTCCAAAATAAATCTTCACAATTCTCAAGAGCGATCAAACCAATATACAAACAGTGCGGTCGTCCGTCCGATCAAAAGAATGAAGATCCTTTTTAATTAAAACGATTCAGTGAACTCAATTAAATCAACTCACAAGAAAACTTTACAAATCCCTCATTAAAAGTTTACGATTAATGAAACTTGATGGGAAGTTTCTTCAGTCACGTACTGATGAATAGATCAGATATTTTGGAACAATATTTATAGCTGAATAGTAATTCCAGATATATTTATGTAGCACAATAGAATAGAAAATATACATAATTCTAATTCGTATAAACTTTTAATAAGCACTGATATTGAAAAGCTCTACCGTCAGATTTATAAAGTGGTTTCTACCGAATAGAACCTGCAAGAAGTAAGGTATATGTCGCAGGCAAATTCTATAATTCCCCCGTATACAAACGGCGTCGGCAGTTTACAAATTTAGATAAATTCGTTATATAAAATGCCGTACGTCGTATGTAAGATGTCGTTCATTTTCTAATATGCCGAGCTACGTTCGTACAGCTGATTACAAATTGCCTCGGCATATCGTTCGAATTAATACCAAACTTAAACGCGCGTGGCGCTGCGTGTCGCCAAAACCAATATGGCGGACAGCAGTAAAAGTGTGAAAGAAAAAAAATATCTAAAATATGTCTCATATCGGCTGTTTCAAATAGATTTTAAGGGCTAGTATTATAGCAAACGATTGAAATTAAACCAATCATAAAGGGGGCTTCGAAAACACAGTAAGGTCATTGCCCCGAACGGAAGCCAAAAGTACCACCCGGGGAGAACTATAGCAAATAAAGAGTGAAATCCGCACGCAGAAACTAGTTCCCATTATTTCCTCTCACTTAAAACCGTATCTGACATCAAAGTAACGACTCTTAAGTACGAAAAATTTACAAATTTCAACTTTACTCCGCAGATAATAAGCGTCAAATGTTTTAACGGCCTTTGTTGTGGGTCAATCGAGTACTGTCGTGCCCTTTTGAACCGCCTATGATTGATCCCTTCAATTTCTAAGGCCATTAGTCACAAATTTAATTAACGTTTCCAATTGCTACCTCATTCTGTCGCGTTGTACCCTTTGTTGCCGTAACACAATTGACTAGTACGGTGAACATCAAAAGTTGATCAGTAGCCAAAGATAGACTTTAATACCTTGACTTAAGAATGCAATACACAAATCTAGAAAGATGTCGGTGTGGTTAGGTACTGGATTTAAAATAGGACAACTCCTTTACATCCAATGGGTCTCCTAGAAGACAACCAAAGTAATATCAGAATACGGGCAGCAGCGTTTATCTGGGTACACTATTTTCATTAAAGCAAAAACATGATGATGACGGGATGTAAAGGACAGGTCTATCATCTCTTGCCTCCAAGCCACCCTCACCTGCCCGCATCCTGCCGAACAACAAACGAGGCTCTGGCAATCGACTGGTGCCGGTATAACCATCACGATTGATCGCGTAGCTAAAGACCACAGGCCGATGACGGGCAGCAGCGTCACCGGAGCGAGAAGCTACGCCAACTTAATAAGAAGCGTGACGATTATGGGCAAAGGCTCGAGATATTTTTCCAAAGTGGCGAACAACTGGAGAGGCCAGCAGTGGATCCCGACAGGCGGCTATAATGTAGAGACTCAACGCTGCAGTAGGTACAAAATATCAATAACTCACTAATAAAAAATTTCTCCCTATCTCCAATCAAATCGATAGCTACATAATTCCGATGACAAACTCCTGTCCAGTTGCGTGCGCAGTGTCAACATGACTTAAGCGTTTAATGGGACATCTCAAATCAGCTTTGAGCCAGTCGGTGGGTGGCCGAGATAGCATCTTATCTGATGCGCCTTATTATCTCGAGATAATAGGACAGGTTAAGACGCAATGGGTATTAAGTAGACATTTGATATTGATGTATAAAAAGTGTAACCGCGACTTGGCTCTCTTGAAACTCTTGGTATGAAATTATCCTTGGTATTAATATACTTTTAATCCGTATCAATAGTCATAATACAAGCATACATATGCATTCATACATATTAATTATAATTAATATGCTTGGTAGTTACAGAAGTAATCAGCATTTCATTTGTAACCCGACCAGGAATCGAACTAAGGGCTTACGGATCATCCGCGCTTTACGCATAACGCCTCCCGCCATCGAAGCTGTCAAAGGATATCAATTAGGAATAAGCAATTTATTAAAATATCGTAAAAGACTTTATGATTTTCCACAACAAACACAGAGCTGTACATAGTGCTTTCGATATCAAAAACACAACAAGAAATTTGAATCAGTGTTTAATAAATAATTTCAAAGTAACCAGATTTGTTATTCACAAAGTTGTTGTTGAATGTAACATTTTAATCAAGCCGCGGTTGCTTTGAAATATAGGATTAGCTAGTTTTTAACTTCTGATAACAATAACAGATTGGAAACAGGGGAGATTTATGTATAAAGTTTTGCAAATGAGCCTTGTAGTCTCTACAAAAGATTGTTGTACGTTTTCTCGTTCTCTTGAAGTTAGTTATTTATTTGAATTACGAGTAGTATACAACGTCGATATGAAAAAGCACAAAATCTGACATTCCTTTGTTCGGACTCGATAATGACGTTCAAAAATTAGGGCAAATTTTATCGAACATCCCAAGATCCCACTCATCATTACGTTATAGTACTTTTAGTACTAGGAAAACTTTAGTTGGAGACTATGATGAATGACCTATCTTAGGTCATTTTTTTCGGTCATTCTTTCTTTTCTTTTTTACCTTACAAAACACATAACTTTCTCTACTTCTGTGTAACTCGGACACGGATTTCTGGTATAAAAGGGCCTCACTCAGCATTTCTCCCTCATCCGTGGGGGTATTACTGAGTGACTGTGCTATATTATTTAGTTATGATGGTTTGAATGTGAATTAAAAAAAAATACCTCGTTTATGTATCTCACTTGACACAACAGCATACTGAGTCAATGATGCGGAATCTTTTTAGTTAAACGCTTACCTGTAACAAGAAAAATTAAGTAAATATCTTGAAAACACGCATTGCGCAGGACGGCTGGCAAGTGCTGGAAGCGAGAAGCCCAGAATCGGTCTAAGTGGCGAACATTGGGAGAGGCCTATGTCCATCAGTGGACTGACACGAGCTGATGATGACGCACTTTACTACATAATCTAAATAAGACTAGTATTCAAGTTGAGACACATTTCACACATTATTTCACGATACCAAATCGTGCGGAATATTAATTAACTTCATTATCTTCAACATCAGTCTCTTGCAGCCCACTGCTAGACATAGGCCTCTCCAGTTGTCCGCCACTTTGGTCAAACATCTGGAGGCTTTGTCCAACTGTTTTCTCGATCCTGGGCCTCCTGCATCTAGCTCTTTCCAGCCATATTGCGCAAACCTGGCCTGAGGGCGTACATATTTTTTTTTATTACTAAGAAAGGCAGACGAGTAAGTGGCTAGTCTGATGTTAAACGGTTCCCACTGCCTCATACAGCCTGCAATGCCAAGGCGCTGCGTACAGAGTGGAAGAATTATCTTTAAGCCACGTTTAAAGGAGGACAAGTCGTAGCCATTGAACCTTACCTACCTATTTAGGTATTAAGTTACATTTACTATGTTATCTTAATCAATAAAAATAAATATAAATCGAAACCTCCCGATCCCTTGACGCACACATCACATATCAGGTTTAAGAATGCCACTACGCTGGCTAGTTCACTTCATAAATATGGAGACAGTGATTAAAAGACGTTACGAGAGACAGGCGTTACACCAACACCCTTATTAATCAAGTAATAAGACTGAGAATCGTGAATCAAAATATAATTACGCAAATAGTTTTTGCCGCGTAATTTATCTCGGAGAAAGAAATGAAGGGTTAAAAGCCGTGAGAATATAAGGCTATCGCAAAAAGTGTCGAGATTTTCTTTGAGGCGTGTAAAGCGGCCGAAGCTGAACATTTTTTTTAACCGACTTAAAAAAAAAGGAGGTTCTCAGTTCGATTGTTTGTATGTATGTATGTTTGTCCGCGATTATCTCGCGTTTGGCTAAAGCTATTTGGATGCGGTTTTCAGAAAGTATTTGTTACAGTCAGGAGAAGGTTTTAGTACATTAACCGAAAATGCTCTAATGAAATGAAATGAAAATGAAAATGCCAAACACATAAATGTATAGGTATTGTCATGTGGATTTGCTGGCCGCGCGCGTCATATAACAACAGTCTACGTTATGTAACTAGAGGCTGGCACCGACTCCAAAAATAAGAGATAATTTGTAATCTTAACTAATATTATAAAGCTGAAGAGTTTGTTTGTTTGTTTGTTTGTTTGTTTGAACGCGCTAATCTCAGGAACTACTGGTCCGAATTGAAAAATTCTTTTTGTGTTGAATAGACCGTGTATCGAGGAAGGCTTTAGGCTATATAACATCACGCTGCAGCTATCAGAAGCGAAGAAATAATGAAAAATGTAAAAAAAAACGGAACGAAAAATAACTATTCCACGCGGACGAAGTCGCGAGCACAGCTAGTATTTAAATAATTATAGTTATACATAATTATAATATGTATTAAGGATATCATTATTTACGTTATTTATCGCTTTTTAGTTTTGGTCGTTTGTGTTTTTTTTTTAAGTCGGTTAAATTTAAAAAAAAAAAATATTTTTTTAATACCATAGCTTATTGAATCTTTTCCTCTGACAGCTGGATTAGAAAAAAACTGACTTTAATATAGTGACAATGGGATTAACTAGGAAGTACACCTTTCCGTTCCGTTCCGTTTCACCTTTCTTAGACATAATATGTGGTAAAAGAAACTCCTCCTTTTTTGGACCCGGTTAAAAAGAAGCCAAGTCGCTGACTACCCCTGTAGACAACTTGGCTCCCTTTACGCACTATGGCACTTTCCTGATTGCCCGTGAGTGAGGGATTTGTTCCTACAAATCCCTATATCTGTGTCCTAAATGCCATCCAAGATGCTTCTTCGCGCTTAGTACACAACGGGTTATGTGCATAATACGCAAAGAGAGGTAGGGCATAGCGAATCTTCGCTCGAATTGAGCTGCCCGTCCGGGGAAGGACCTCCACCCTATAGAATACCGCAGACAAATGACCTCCGGGTCGTGTTCCTGCAGGTGAGTAGGGTTTCCGGAGCTCGTGGGGGGTTAGGGTTAGGCCGGCATGGCGGTGGCAACTGACAAGTAACTGATCAGTTACTTGCCAGTTGTCATAGCGACTTGGGCTTCTTTTTCCCTTTCCATCAGGCGCAAGGAAGCCATTATGTCGAGCTACTATAAAAAAAAAGATTCTATTTGTAACCAGGTAAACGATGCTGCCCATATTCCCTAAGTCATCTTCTACCTAAGACCGACACTCTCGGAATGAGAGAGGGTGATTCTATTCTAAAACCACGCAGACAAGACAGCGTACGTACTACAAATATTAATATTGAAAGCCTAAACCAATCGTATTGAACTACACTCGTATGATATAACATTCACATCGGCAAATGTTCGGCTCTCAAGGCGAACCAGTCCACACGGAATGTGGAAGACGTTACGAGAGCTAGGCCACTTCCGACCAACGGCCTTAAGAGTAAATACGTTGGCCAATGATAAAGACAATTTTTAGTTTAGTTGGACTTCACTTATTTATTAACTAGCTGTGCTCGCGACTTCGTCCGCGTGGAATTACATTTTCCATTATTTCTTCGCTCCTAATAGCTGCAGCGTGATATTATATAGCCTAAAGCCTTCCTCGATAAATGGTCTATTCAACACAAAAAGAACTTTTCAATTCGGACCAGTAGTTCCTGAGATTAGCGCGTCCAAACAAACAAACAAACCACTAAACTCTTCAGCTTTATAATATTAAAAAAAATAATAATAATAAGAAATAAGATGATAAAAATAAATAATAAGTTAAGAAAAAGAAAAAAAAAGATTTAATTATTGTGTGTATGTTTGTTATGAACGAATTTAAAAAATTCTGTGCCGATTTTACAAATTATTTAACTATTGGAAAGCTGCAGTCACCATGAGTTAAGTTGTTGATAGAAAAGAGTAGGGAACCTTACTAAAATACCCGAAGCGAAGCGGGGGCGGGTCGTTACTTAGTAGTATTTTCGTAAAAGCTTATTCAAATAATCTCGCATTGATGCTTTTTATTAATTAACGAAAACTGACCTCTTTACCAGGATAGTTTCTATGTAGAGTGAAAATTGTATAAGTTACAATCCAACTCGGGTTTCGATATCGCAGATTCTTTGGAGACCAATAGCAACGCCTTGTAATAAATAAATATCAGACAACATCACATACATTGCTCCGATCCCACAGTAAGTCGCCTAAGCACGGTTATGGGCATCAGAGCAATAAAGGTACCAAAAATACCACAAATATATAAAACACAAATACAAACCCAGATATCAAACAAAAACAAATATTTATTTACACAGATGCTTAACCCTGCAGTTAATTGAACAAACGTAGGTTTAGAAGGCAAATTTAATTGCCAGCAATTATTACAAGACAAGAATTCCCCGCAAAGTAACTTGTATCACCTTTTATCAACAATCACACTTTCAACTTCGCTAAAAGTTCCCATTTCCCCTACAAGCTTCAAGTTAGAAAGCGTAAGTTATCAGCAACTCGTATACAGCTTACATAGTTATTTACAGCTTAAGTTGCTGAACATATTACAATTTGTGAAGTTGAACTGAGCGAACGATAACTGTGCGACTGTGCCCTTGAAACAGTACCAAAGTTTCGAGTCGTGAAACGTTTTAGAATTTGATTACATATTATAATGGTAGAAAGTTTATCACAAAATTAACCTTTATAAATGCCTATGACGCTTATATGCGATATGCGACGATAAGAATCGGTTTTCTACTATGTCTCATTTCTCGGCGGTAAAACGATTAATGATATTTCTTTACAATATTAGTCTAGAAATATTATTGTTAGCAAAATGAATTCTCTGTAAAATTAGAACTTATAATGTAGTTCAAAAATTATATGAAGATTAATAACCCAAAACATAGATTGTTGAGACTTTCCGTAAACCTTTAAATTTCTTGAAAAATAAGACGTGGAATGCTAGCAATACTAGTAGAAAATGCCAGTAGCTATGTAGAAGTTATATCTAGCAGAATCATTTAGATTCATAGTCTATCGCCTAAAGATAAATAAAATAAAGAAACACTCTAGTCTAGTTAATGCACTAGAGTGGAAATATTCGTCTGATCAGACTCCCCCGGGCGAGAGGATACCGGCAGAGGGAAAAACGATTGTTCAAACGTACAAGCCTACGATTTCATTGCTTAAAATTCTTTGATTGTAGGCAAAGGCTTATTTGATGAAACATCGGCCACAGAGATCAAAATACTAGTAAGTCTTTATTTAGGAAGTACGTGTGGTGACGGATCAGAGTACATATCACCCCATACCATCGTATGAGTTCGACTAAGGGATTTATTGAGATTTCAGTTCAGTTCATTCTTTTTGTCTAGAAGCCATAGTACAAGCTTCAACTTAGTTTGGGACTAGACGGCGCTGTGTGGCCCAGCGTGGCATGTCTTGGGTTATTTATTTAGTTAAAGGGAACCGACTGTTGGCGGTATAACCATCACCATTGAAAGTGTAGGTTAAATACTACAGGCCGATGACTGGCAGCAGCGTCACCGGAGCGAGAAACTACGCCCTGGGATCACTAACCGGCCTGTCCAGCGTGGGTATCTATAATGGGTAAAGCCTCCAGATGTTTGCCCAAAGTGACATACAACTGGACAGGCTTATGTCCAGTTGTTCGAAGATAGACTGATGATGAATATGAGCGCAAACACAAAGGAAATCGCTCGTCGAACTCATTTTCTAAATGCGACTTACGCGTACTGTAAAGGACAGAATGCGACTTAGGCATTCTGTCAATACACAACACTACTACATAATAAGACCAGCCAACAATCCAAATCCTCACCTAAACAAACCGGTACACATGTATCAAGCACTAAGTCCACAACCGGTAAGGGCTGTAACAAGATCGTTAATACCGGTAAGTGGACGCGGCGTGTTTGCGGAGCCGCTTCCATGCAGACCAGCTGATTCAGACAACAATAAGATAATGCATGTACACTCCGCCTAGTAAACATTCGTTAGTTGTTATATGTATTTTAGTTTCACGGGATTAACGTGCGACATGAAATTCGTAGTTCATTATTTTTAGACGTTCGTGTGGTTTTCGGATTTACAATAGAACTGGTGGGTTTCGTGGAAGACAAGAAAGCTCCCAAGTCGTAGCTATTCTTGACTGTCGCAAGAAATTCCTCGTAAAGCGTACATTGGAGGATCGCCAACCATCGAGATGATGAGGATGGAATTGCAATCGGTTACGCGTGGTGCAGTGAAGAAACTCAACTGCAGGCAGTAAACCAAACAATTCTTCAGAACATTCCCCGTGATAGAAGCGGTAGAGAACGCACATGGATGCAACATTTTTACGCAAGCCAGTAAGTAGGTAATGTAAACAAAAGCGGAGTATTATATAGGCGTGATAGCCAACTATGCCTCGCTAGCAGCGGAACTAAATGAAAAATTCCACATTGTTCCGACTGAACTTGCTCCGAATGTACCGACTTGAGTAAACGGCAGCACTATCGGATCTAGCCGCTGAAAGCCGTGTGCATTGTAAATGCTGATTGCTCAGCGTCTATCGGGCTGAGTGCCGACAATGGTCTTCCCGATTGTTTAGCCTGTTGAATATCGAAAGATATACATACAGACATGTAGATTTGTTGTATCAAGCGTAAAATTTAAGGGGTATTGTAGATGGTTAAGGGAAAGTAATGCTTGCATAATAGGGATGTAAGGGAGTAGCTTTTCATCATTTCGCTCCAAGCCAATATCACCTGCCCGTAGTGCATCCTGCCGAATAACAAACGAGGCGCTGGCAACCGACTGGTGGCAGTATAACCATCTCAATTGAAGGCGTAGCTAAATACCACAGACCGATGGTGAGCAGCTGCGTCACAGAAGGAGCGAACGCGAACCCGCCTGCCCAGCATGGCGATTATGGGTATATCCTCCAGATATTTGCCCTAAATAGCGAACAACTGGAGATACCTATGTCCAGCAGTGGACTGCCATATAGTGATAATATTGTTGTTTTAGTAGGGTGCAAATAGAGAACTAACCAGAATAACATAATTACAAAAGTTCTGGTTAGAACGTCGAATCAAAGTTACCAAAACAATGTAAAAAGCTCAAGCAATGTGGTCGAATTATACTTTTGGCCGCAAGAACTTTAGTCTGTGATATTCAATCCAAGTTAGGTCATCTTAGAAGGAGGATAGTATTAGCTCTAAGTTTCAGCAGGATTCGTTAGAGCTATTTACGTACAACCAATATAGAAGGTAATCTGGACTCAAAGGCAAATGTATCTAAGGTCCACTCTTTGGTGCCCGTTTAATGATTTCTATAAATATGTTACATGTTGTAGGCTTTTTTTTATAGTAGCTCGACATAATAGCTTCCCTACGCCTGGTGGAAATCGAAATAGAAGCCCAAGTCGCTGTGACAACTGGCAAGTAGCTGGTCAGCTACCTGTCAGTTGCCACTGCCATGCCTAACCCCCCACGATCTCCAGAAACCCTACTCACCGGCAGAAACACGACCCGGAGGTCATTTGGCTGCGGTATTCTATAGGGTAGAGGTCCTTCCCCAGACGGGCAGCTCAATTCGAGCGAAGATTCGCTATGCCCTACCTTTTTTTTTTTTCTAAATGACTACGATGATGGCCAGGCCGGCCTTATCATCATCACCGGACTGTTGGGGGAGCGGAACCTCTCTTAAATATCATATTTATATACTAGCTATAAGTAAGTATATTGTACGTTCCGACATTATACCTAGGTACATTGTTATTTTTATTAGAACGGTATTTAGGAATTTATTGCGAGTCGTATCATCCCTATTGCGAGCTTTTTAGCCAAACTCGTTCGAATCTGATGACAAGCGGTTTTCTAATAACTGTATCAAAGTCAGGTTCCATACAAAAAATCTTTGGTTATCTCTCGGTATTCGGTCCATGGTTTTTTGTTCCCACGCCGCGGCGCATTCCGCGCATACCTCCATGCGTTTCGCTAGTCCAAACGCGCGCGTTTGATCTCCGATCAAATCGATCGGACTGTTTTCTGAATGCAAGTTAAAGGGAGTTTATCAACAGTTTTGTGGTTTAACCATCTAATATGGACACAGTCGGCTTATGCTTGGAATGTAAAAGCCAATGATCCGCTAACAGTGAAAAACAATACATATTATATGAAAAACCTACATTGACTGACTCGATGGCTCATTTGGCAGTGACCTCTGCCCTCTGACCCAAGGGTCGTGGGTTCGATTCCCGCACAGTACAAACATTTGTGTTCATTAACATGTCTGTTTGTAGTGGTCTGGGTGTTTTCTATGTATATTATCTATTTATTTAAAAACAAATGTATCTAAGGAAGTTTATCAGTTGTCTAGTACCCATAGTACAAGCTTCGGCTTAGTTTGGGGCTAGGTGGCGCTGTGTGGCCCAGCGTGGCATGTCTTGGGTTATTTATTTATTATTTACATACATCTTAGTAGGTATATGACTGTTAGTGTGGTTTCCGGATTCTTCTTTCCTCGGGTACCTTCTTATTAAATGGGTGTCGTAGAGGGACGACTGAGTGAATATTAGGAACCGGGCAGCAGCAGTTACATGGGTACAACAAAAACCCACTACGATCATCACCCTGCCTGCCAAACGTATTGACCAACACAATTCCCCCCAAAATACCAATAATTGTTATTTAATATACAATTTTTACTGTTCAATCCATCCGTCTGTGGAATTCCCTTTCTGTTTTTTTTTGTGGTATTTACTGTTTTTATTTATTCATGTACTTTATTATTTTGTGTATTTATAGTAATTATTTATATATATTCTTTACATTTGTATTTATTTATATATAATTATTTGTATATATGTAGGTACATATTTATATATATTTATTTAGGTATATAATTAAACAGTTTGCACGACCTTGCCCCTCTTCAGAATAGCACACTTCCTCTACCTGAAGGTTGTCTGGAAGAGATCACTTACTAGCGATAAGACCGCCTAAATTGTACCACTAGTTTATTGTAATACCTTGTCTATAAATGTTTGTTTTTGTGCAATAAAGAATATCTATCTATCTATTGTGGCGTTATCCAACAGTAGCTGCAGCGACTACCCTGCGTGAAGTAAGGGATCCAGTTTCTTTAAAAGTTCCTGGGAGGCAAATAGAAAATTTTCAACAAATTTTCTATTTTAAGTCGTGTACCTCGTAGCGTTATACGTCCTTGTGGCCAGTACCTATCCCCTAACAGTGTATTCTTCAGTTAGTTAGGTGGAGCTGAACTCTAGGCCACCCAGCGGGGGACGAGCGCGGAACAGTGCTAGCCGACTCCGCTTTAGGAAACTTGATACCGCGCGTTTGCACTTCACGATCAAGAAAAACGAATGAATGCTACTTACTATTAATAATACTTATCTGTCGTCTCCTAAAAATTGTAGGGACAAATGACAGCATGTAAAAAGGGTTTAATCCATACTAATATTATAAATGGGAAAGTGTGTCTGTCTAGTCTCTCTTTCACGGCAAAACGGAGCGACGAATTGACATGATTTTTTAAGTGGATATAGTTGAAGGGATGGAACTCTCAATGTTACTCAACATAGGCTACTTTTTTTGCCTCTTTCTAACCCCCCACTTATATGTTATAGTAGTTCAACGCTTTGTCTTGTTTTTTGTATTTTTTTTATTTCTCACTGTGATCAAAAGAAAGAAAATATGTTTACTAACTTATTTGATTATATTTATTAAGGCAGAATTCCTGGAATGTAATCTAACCAAAGGTTCTCCAAGATACAGGCATAGCCTAGTTTGGGAACACCTGTTCAATGTAGATTACCTGTTGAATGTGGCTTTCTTCTAAAAAAAATAGGTACTAATTTGCGAATACATTTGTGCACTGTTATTTTCCCTGCCAGGGATAAGTGCTGACTAAGTCTCGCTGAAAATTGACAGTTGGTATTGCAAAACTCTAAACCATCGAGGTTACGAGTTACAGCTTTTATAAATGTATTTTTGCTTACATAAACTATTATTCTCGCGCGGTGTAAACCCCACAACGCAGGATTTCATCCGGCATCGCCATCAATCTCCGCAAATCAGCGGAAAAACTTCAACGTTTCTTCGACATGGTTGCTATTATAAGAGATTTTATAATACCTTTCATTGCACACACAATCTAACTCTTGTCTCTAACGACCTAAGGGTTCATTTTAAACAACCATAGCCCATTACTCCTAATGGTTATTGCGTTAATATTTTTTCTATAATGTATTCTTATCGCGCAAGATAAGGTCTGTTCCAAGGTAAGCTATAAATAAGGTTTTATTATTTGACCTTCTATATGAAATAAATATAGTAACTGGAAATATTGTTATTGTGTATTGAGGCTTGTTGCGAAGCTGTAATTGTAAAAAATAGAAGTTTAAATTATGTTAAGTACTGTATCCTCTTTTGAAATCAGCTGGCTAGCTATCGTCTTGTCTCCAAGTATATAATTGGATGTATATTTGTCGTTGTTTAATGTTCCGATATAAAATTGTTAATATTGTTTTTAAGTGTATGTGTGATTTCCTCGTTGGTTGCGAGCAAGCTCCGTTTAAAGACCAAGAGGTCATCTTGCCTTCAATTATTTAACGGGAGGATTATTTGTGTTAGTTTTATCTTCTGATATAAAATTGCTACCATAGTGTTAGTGTAATATTTAATGGGAGGATTGTTTGTGTTTGTTTTATGTACTGATATAAAATTTCTACCATAGTGATAGTTTAGTATAGTAGTATTACACTTAGTTACAAGAACATGTTGAGGTAACCGAGTTCTAGAGTGGATACAGCTTTTTGGCAAACGAAGTGGGCACGCGCGCAGGCCAGGTGGAGGGACGATTTGCACAAGATGGCTGGCAAGTGCTGGATGCGAGAGGCCCAAGGTCGAGTAAAGAGGCGAACAATTTTAGAGGCCTATGTCCAGCCGTGGACAATGAAAAGCTGATGATGATGATGACAATAACATGTTTCTATAATTCGAATCATTAAGACAAAAAAAGTTTATTGGGTATAATTCAATCCTATGCCAAAGCAGAAGCAGAATAAATACAAACCATACATCGTGCAATCCTACTAACGCCAGACTCAGGCGGGAGTCGGGACATCACTTAGAGGCATAATAAGGGGACATTAGACGGATGGAGGCCAGCCCTCGCCTCCCTTGATAGCGATCCCACATCGATGTATAGAATCAGTGGAGGAGATCTACTAATAAAGTAATAAGTTTACTACTAAGAGTACTGTCTACCTAGTGTGACGATTATGGGTGAAGCCTCCAGATGTTTGACCAAAGTGGTAAACATTGGAGAGGCTTACGTCCAACAGTAGACTGCGATAGGCTTATGATGATGATAGTGACTTATGTAGTCTTAAATAAATAAATAACCCAAGACTTCCTACGCTGGGTTACACATCGCCATCTAGCCCCAAACTAAGCCGAAGCTTGTACTAGACCAACAACCTGATTAGGGTAACAGATTTAATGCAGTTTACCTTCGGGCAGGTTTTCACCCAGACTACCCTTTCCAGTAAGACTTTGAATCCACGCTCCTCATCTTTATCGGATCATTCCAGATCGCCTCTTGCGCTATGCGATAAGATCTAAGCTTCCCATTCTAGCGGCATTGATGTTTAAGGTACATACTTTACATGAATTTCATTGCATTTCATTACTATAGCGCCGATTAGATCAGCTGCTAAGTTTTTTTATGGTCTTAGTTTTTTTTGGCCATTTTTGCTAAAAGAAGTTTTATATTGTACAGTGACTTTTACACGTGATGTTCAGATCAATCAACAGCTTATCATTATAGTCAGCCCGCAATCATTCACAGCTGGGCATAGGTCTCCCCCAATAAATGTTTGGAAACCGCAGTAGGATTTATTTGTACCCAGGTAAAAGCTGCTGTCCGTTTCCTAATATCCCCTTAACCGTTTCCAATTGCAGCCACGGGATGAGATGAAGGTCCTATCCTAAATTCGGAAACCTAGTGTTGCGGTATCTATGGGCCGAAGTGATTACTTATCATCAGGTGACCTTCAGGCCCGTTTGACCTCTCTGTCTTGAAAAACCCATACAGACAATTTAAATCATCTTCGCTATTTCCTTCATCATCATCATCAGCCTATTAAAGTCCACTAATAAACATAGGCCTCTCCAATTGCTCGCCACTTTGGACAAACGCCTTTTTTATTTTTTGTATAGTAGCTCGACATAATGGCTTCCCTACGCCTGATGGAAAGCCAAGGAGAAGCCCAAGTCGCTGTGACAACTGGCAAGTAACTGGTTAGTTACCTGTCAGTTGCCACTGCCATAGAGGCCCAACTCTAACCCCCCACGAGCTCCGGAAACCCTACTCACCGACAGAAACACGACCCGGAGGTCATTTGGCTGCGGTATCCTATAGGGTAACCTAGAGGCTTTACCCATAATCGCTACGCTAGGCAGGCTATTTTCTCAGTCATCCTCGATCTTACTTTAAGAGTCGCATCTCCGAATGCAATCGTATTCGGCCTCGACCACTAAGGCCGGGTTCAACACTTCCCAGCTGCCACACAACAATGGCCCTTACAATCCATAATGCCCCATATTTTTTCAAGCCACTGTCCTTGACTGCGCTATGCGGCTTGCGACCTTGCGGAAAATCAAGATGTGGTGCTAAGGGGGAATACACATGTAAACCTAATACTTGTACTCGTAATACCTATTGGTCTAGCTCATCTTATTAATACCAACTTTTGTACCACTTTTCACTTAAATAGACGATATTCATTCATTTCTTTATTCCTAGCGCGCTTCATCCTAGGCTCCAACATCGCTTAACATCAGGCTAGTTGAGGTAGAAGAGAGGTAGCGAATAGCGAATATTCGCTCGAATTGAGCTTCCCGTCCGGGGAAGGACCTCTACCCTATAGATAAACCGCAGCCAAATGACCTCCGGGTCGTGTTTCTGCCGGTGAGTAGGGTTTCCGTGGCTCGTGGGGGGGTTGAGGTTGGGCCGGCACGGCGACTAAGTCAACTATTATGGTGTGCAATAACCATCTATCTATGTAGACAACATTTAGGTTATAATTGATTTGTAAAACGGCGCCTTTGCAAAAATGTAACCTCTTACTGAGCATTTATTGTTCAGTTACTAAAATTCGAAGATCTGGAACATCTGACGTGGATATTCTCAGTGGCGGTGGCAACTCACAGGTAACTGACCAGTTACTTGCCCGTTGTCACAACGACTTGGGCTTCTCTTTCGCTTTCTATCAGGCGTAGGGAAGCCATTATGTCGAGCTACTATAAATAAAACCCATTCCCTTATAACATTTTTTTTCTTATTTATCCCCAGTGAGAACCGAACCCACGAACATTCATGCTCACAAATTCTGTGCGCTAGGTATACGGGCAGCGTTCACTACCTAACTGATCGTCACTAGTGGTACGTAAAATAAGTTGGGATGGGCAGTAAAGGCTACGGACGTTACTATACTCACTGGGGCGTATCACACCCATGTGTAGTACGCCTTAGTGCGCAAGCGCAGGCCATTGTATCGTTTCGCGACGCGCGAGCGAGACGCCCAAACCAGTTCCAGAAACGCCGGAAGCCTTTCTCTCTTCGTGGGTGCGGTATGTACCGACAATGCGAACTTAATGGAATACTTTTGTTTGGCCCTCCCTCGCGGTCTGTAAAGCTATTGCTTACACTAATTTCTACTTTAAATGTTTCTTTGGATCAAGAAGCTACAAATTTTTCAAGGGAAGGTAATCCTTCACACAAACAAAACTGTTCTCTGACCTAAAGGTTAACTGGCAGATAATGCTCTTAGCATTAAATTCGCCTTTTGTACCATTTTGTGCAATAAAGTTCCCGGGAAAGCCCAATGGGCAGATAATACGCGTATGATCACTTCTTACCAGGCGTTTTCAGGTCCGTTTGACCTCACGAAAGTAAAAAAATAAAAGTAAGGAATTTTCAAACAAACTCACAGAGCCTGGTATCCATGTGTGCACGCACGGCCGATTTTTTCTACTTACTATGCCCTGTGGGTTGGTTTTCGATTTCAAGTAGGTTCTTGAACTTACTAGACTAACGAGGAATCTAAGTAAAGTTACGCACAAATATTTTACAAACTAGTTTTTTTTTTCTCATTTTTCTTACGACTTACCATGTAGTCACAAATCATGTACAAATATATGTCACCGGAAAATAGCAAGAATCGTAAGTTGATCAATTTCCTAGGTAGTTGATTAATTTCCGGAAAATAATAAACGGCAGTTGAAATGTATTATTAAAGCACATGTACTTTAGTTAACATTTCGAAAGTTAATCAACTACCTAGGGAATTGATCAACTTACGATTCTTGCTATTTTCCGGTGACATATACATACTTCTCATATAGGTTCATTATAAGTCTGTTCATCTAGTCTTGTCTTTAAACAATTTGTAAAGTTCGTTCCTTAAAATAGACCACACCGGTTATCAAACTTCAAACTTTTAAGCGGGCGCTTATACCGAAGCAGAAAGGTCATCAAACTGCTACACGAATCCAAAGCAATCCGTTCGCATTCATCAAAAGTTTGATTCATATTTAACTGTTGGGTAATATTCCATTCATTTCAAGTTGAGAAACTGTGACCTCCAACAAGATTACAATACCAATGCCGCGATAGAAGTTCTCAGCAAAGGGGCAAAAAGTTCCAAGCCCCACTAACTGACGTAGCGTGACGTAAGCTAATAGGCATTTTATTTAGATCGGGTGTTTTGTATTCCCGTTGTGTATTGGATCTTAGTGGCTCATTGTGTAACCTTTAATAACTTAACGATATTATGGCTTCCCTACGCCTGATGGAAAGCGAAAGAGAAGCAAAAGTCACTGTGACAACGGCCAAGTAATTGGTCAGTTACCTATCAATTGCCACCGCCGTTGAGAATAACCACGTCAGACGTTCCAGATCTTCGAATTTTAGTAACTGAACAATAAATGCTCAGTAAGAGGTTACATTTTTGCAAAGGCGCCGTTCTACAAATCAATTATAACCTAAATGTTGTCTACATAGATAGATGGTTATTGCACACCATAATAGTTGACTTAAAATTTAGTATGTTCTATTTAGGTTGTCTTATAAGCATCGGCTTGATAGCCGAGTTGATACTCGGCTACAAAATTCTGAGATTAGCGTGTAACGCATAACGAACGAATCGTTGTAATAAGGGTTATGTTGTATTCCTTATATCTTAATCTCAACCCACTTGATACAAATGTCAAAAATCGCTTTTATAAAGTCAAGGCCGACCAAAGAAAACAAAACACAATCGCCAACATAATACGACAATCATTTCTCCGCGCACAAAGGCATTTCTTGCATACAGCCTAACAGACTTTCACAGCGCAAATTCCCGATCAAACGCTAGATTGGCCACTAAGATAGTGAGTCATAAAGTTTATTGCACCCTGAATCATGACTAATAAAATCCATGTGTGCACACAGGCTGTGTTATGAATTGTGCAAGCACCCACGTATTTGAATAAATGTAGACGTAATAACTTTCGCATAGGGATTAAATCGGTATGTCACGACGTGTGACAATCGGAGGCACACGAAAATGATGTGACGGATATAATGCCGGGGCCACACATTGAAGGCATTTGCACCAATGTAACGTTTTGCGTCCAATGCACCAATGTGTGTGTCGGTACTTTGCCACAATGAACACATTGAGCGCGTTATTATTGGGCATTGGACAGTGATTGGACGCAAAGTTGAATCCAATGTGTGGCCGCGGCATAACACGTGGATCGTTCACTGCTAGCTTAGACTAGAGGCTCACCGGCAACGACTTGCTTTGTAATGCGAAACAACAAAGGCTTAATCACCGTTAAAAAGTCGACTATATCAGTTTTCTAATGGTTACTTTTGGGGTATGTGCGACTGAACTATACAATTTGATTCCCTTAGCTTAATTTTGACGTCAGAAGAGTAGAGATACGTTACAAACCTAAGGCTTAATTTTATGGTGCAAGTCCCAAGGACTTAGTGCATTTTGCCTCTACTTTCTTAGTGTGTCCGGGCAAACAATGGAACTCCTTGCCGGATTTAAAGCGAGTATGAATGAGTGGGCAAATTATGTGCAAATAAATCTGTATAATTTTACTCCACGTATTCCGTTGTTAAAAATAAAATCTACCAAGACTGTTAACCGCATTTTAGTTAGCCTTTCTGAACTTAAGCTTCGCTATCTCAAGTACTTAAACATCCTTTGTCCTTTGTAACTCCAACATTCCAACATAATTCAGTAACCCTTGAAATAGCTAGACGTCTCCTACAATAACTACTATGTTAACTTTGTTCTTATTTGGTTAGATCGCCAATAGCAAACGGACTGATAAAATTAAAAAAAAAGATAACATGAGTTAACGACATGGAAGATGAAGATCTTACAGCCGAGCCAAACATAATTGGAGTTATAAAATCTTCCCAACTTAGCTGGCTGGGACATGTGGAAAGAATGGGGGAGGATCGTGCGGCCAAAAAAGCATACCTTGGGAAACCAACGGGACGCCGTCCAGTTGGGCGCCCGAGATATCGCTGGACGGACGAAGTCGCCAAGTACCTGAAGGCACTGAACGTGCTCGATTGGGTGGACCTGGCTCAAGACCCGAAAAAGATGGCGCGCTTTGATGTCTGAGGCCAAGATCCACTTCGGGTCGAAGTAAGTAAGGAACGACATGGAAACTCTACGACTGCAGTGTTTATTTAGTACTTATCTGTATACTCTAGGATGTAAGAGAGCGACCTATCATCTTTTCGCTTCAAGCCAACTTTAGCTGCCCATGGTGCATCCTGCTGCATAACGAACGAGGCTCTGGCAACCGACTGGTGGCGGTACAACCATCACTATTGAAGGCGCAGCTAAATACTACGACTGATACTGAAACGCTACCGAAGTCACTTAGGATCTAGTTTTTAATGGTGATAACTTTAGTGGCAAGGATACACCAATGTTTATTATCGCTATCCAGACATTCACCGGAGCGACTATTGTTGACGAAGCACACGTAGTTTTAAATATAAAAAATTGTTTTATAGTCAGGATTTAGGTGCATCAGTTATATATTTATGGTGCCTTTGTAAGTTCTAGTAACAAAAACAAGCCCAAACTGCTTACTTTGTGACCAATCCAAACATGTGTTTATACTCGTATGAACATGCCATCTATCTCTACTAAATTGGCAAGACAGGACAACGACGCCACATAAACTTGGCGTGAGTTCGAACCGGCTAAGCAATAGGTTTACTTACAACATTGTACGAGGTGTGGAGAGTAGCAAACTCTACATTCGAGGGCTGTATACAGCTTGTTCGCAACAGCTTGAGACTTGCGTTTATATTGTTTTAGAAAGGATATTTTATACTGACTGAAAAGTATTACACTTTATGATTTATCGACGTCCACCAAGCGCTGGTTATACGCTGAAAATCTTTTTAACAAACCAACCATGTGCTATAGAGTACACGGTGCAAAAATGTATGTGACAAATTTTAATGCCAATAGGCTATTATGGCTAAAAATTGTAATTAGTCCTTCTTTAAGCTTATTCAAAAATAAAAGACACGTATTTTTCCTTCCTTTAATTAAATAAACAATAGCAAAGATACAAGGCATCAAAAGTTAGGAGTGGGAGTCTTTGACGTCACTCGCTCCCGTAAAAACGCCTCACCGAGTGGCGTCACGGGTAATTTCAACGGGCTATATCTTTGTAATTTTTAGTCTAATTTACAAATAAAAAAATACGTGTCTTTTATTTTTGAATAAGCTAAAAGACGGACTAATTCCAATGTTTAGCCATAATAGCCTATTATAGGTTTCTCTTAATTTGCAGTTAATTTAAAAGATGGTAAGACTCTGCTAGACAATAATAAAATTAAAATACTGGTCGGCTCTTGCATGGGTTTGCAGTCCAAAGACTTAAATCGACTTCAATCAGTCTCTCAGAAATACATATTTATCAAAGATCGACGATGGAGTCAATTTTAATTTTAGTAACTTTTTGATTGGACGCACGCATACACATGCATCATCATCATCAGCCTATTGCAGTCCACTGCTGGACATAGACCTCTCCAGTTTTTCACTTAGGGAAAACATCTTGAGGATATACCCATAATCGCCACGCTGGGCAGGCGGGTTGGCGATCGCAGGGCGTAGCTTCTCGCTCCAGTGACGCTGCCGTCATCGGTCTGTGGTATTTAGCTACGCTTTCAATTGTGATGGCTATACCGCCACCAATCGGTTGCCAGTGCCTCGTCTATTATTCGGCAGGATGCACCACGGGTAGGTGAGGTTGGCTTGGAGCGAAAAGATGATAATACTGAAACTCCTATGCATGTAAGCTCGCCATCTCGTACGCAAGTAAGCATGCACGCATGCAACCTTGTACGCATACACATAAACACAAACACATGTCCCCAAAAGTTACTTATTAAGTAAGATATTTAATTAACTGCAGAGTTTACCACATTTATTAACAAGGGTAGTTAATTGCTGTGCATAGCTCGCCACTTTTATTTATATCAGCGTCGTTGTGAATGCAAGACGAATCCCTTTGACCTGAGATACTGTGGTGGTAGACAGACACAGGCTTGATTAACAAAGACTCCTTTGTGAGCCAATCCGTCGGCGCGATTATCATTCCAGACTGCTCTTAGCTGTGTTTATACAAGCCGTAGCTAGTGTAATAATAGGGTATGATGAAGAATATGAAATTTTATGCAAGAAACATTGGTTGGCCTATTTCTAGTAAAAAATTAGGATAGGCATAGTATTTATGACATAAGCCTAGGAAAGTTAACAAGAACATAAGGGCTGAGCGGCGGGAGCGCTCTCGACCCGCGACACTTCACGTGACAATGACGTGACACCTATACTGTGGCTGTGCTGCTAACTGAAGAGTGAACATGTTTGTAGGTCTATATTTCTGTTTATAAACCAAGCAAGGGGGTCTCTCCTAAGTACCATTTAGGAAGACAAATAATTTACCTATTTCTGGTGAAAAATTAGGATAGGCATAGTATTTAAGACATAAGCATAAATAAGTTAACAGGGATGTAAGGGAGCGACCTATCACCTTTTCGCTCCAAGCCATCCTCACCTGCCCGTGGTGCATCCTGCCGAACAACAAACGAGGCTCTGGCATACCGACTGGTGGCGGTGAAACCATCACGATAGAAGGCGTAGCTAAATATCACAGGCCGATGACGGGCAGCAGCGTCACCGGAGCGAGAAGCTACGCCCTGCGATCGCCAATCCGCCTGCCCAGCGTGGCGACTATGGGTATATCCTCCAGATGTTTGCCCTAGGTGGCGAACAACTGGAGAGGCCTATGTCCAGCAGTGGACTGCAATAGGCTGATGATGATGCATAAATAAGTTAACAAGATCACGCGAGTGTTGAGAGCCGGAAGCGCTCTCGAGCCGCAAAACTCCACGTGAATTCGCACTCGCCGGGAGGCGACGTGACAAGGACGTGACAACTGACTAACGGTTTTCACCGCTCATAGACTGCAGTGCCATGGGTACAGCCAATCAGGCCTACTGAGACGATAGAGAATTCTTTTCTCACAGCAGACAGGGGCTTGGCAGTTCTATAACCTGCCTTTTTTTTTCTTTTTCTAGAGGGGAATGCATTAGGCACCTTCATGCAGCCTACGGGGGGAGGCGGCATGGTGTGTGGGACTCACACCTCCCAAAATGGGAGGGCATACCCACTAAACCTAACTAAAGTTGCAGGGACACGGGTAGCGCTGAAGCATACGGCCACATCCCTGCCTGCCCTGGCCAGCCGCAGATGATAAGCGGCCGGCACTCCTGGTCCGGGGAGGGCAAATACCCCTACCCCCGGATCCGGGGAGCAATAGAGTGCCCCCCGGTCTTTAACCTGCCTTAGATTACGGTTTCTATTATATCCTCCCTAATGCTCGTATAGTGACTTTACTTAGATATGTACAAGGGTGTCACGAGCAAGCGAGTAGGTCACCCGCGTCAGTGGCGACACATCTGGGGCCGGGACACGGCCGAGTCTCGACATACCAAAGCTCACTGACACAGGGTTGGTAACAATACATACTAATATTTCATTACTAACTACATATATTGTATATGTCTATGGAATATATACGACTAGGTATATAAGTAATTATCTACTATATAAAAATAAGTCGGGTTTTCCTCCCTGACGCTATAACTCCAGAACGCACGAACCGATTTCCACGGTTTTGCATTCGTTAGAAAGGTCTCGGGCTCCGTGAGGAGAAAATTTAGGAAAAAAAAATTTACAGCCATCTGGTGGCGAAACGGAGTTCGCCGGGTTTGCTAGGTTTTATAAAATAGTTAGATAGTTTTGCACTGGGTTACCCATTTCCTTAGTCAATCTAGTTTTCTCTACCTGGTGCAATAAAAAGTTTTTATCTATCTAAATCCCGTGTTGCCCATTATGGTAAAAAACTGTAAAGTTATTATAAGTTAAAAATCTATTCCGTGAATTCGTTTTTGCGTGATAGAGTAACCAACATCCATCTATCTAACCAACCAAGTGATTGATTTATTTACTTGAAATACCACACTCAGAAGGCGGGTTGGCGAGGCAATAGGTTTTAATTTCTACCCAGGTAAAGGATGGATGGTAAGGGATGTAAGGGAGCGACATATCACCTTTTCGCTCCAAGCCATCCTCACCTGCCCGTGGTTGCATCCTGCCGAACAACAAACTAGGCTCTGGCAAACCGACTGGGGGCGGTAAAACCATCACGATAGAAGGTGTAGCTAAATACCATAGGCCGATGACGGGCAACAGCGTCACCGGAGCAAAAAGCTACGCCCTGCGATCGCCAACCCGCCTGCCCAGCGTGGCGATTATGGGTATATCCTCCAGAAGTTTGCCCTAGGTGGCGAACAACTGGAAAGGCCTATGTCCAGCAGTGGACTGCAATAGGCTGATGATGATGAAAGGATGCTGCCTATTCTTAAGACAGAAACCACACGGGATTCCTTTTAAGGTAATTAAAAATCAAGAAACTCCTGAGACTCTTGGCCCACGACTTTCTGCGCGTGTGTGTTGTCTTCCCATAAGATCTGTGGCTTGTATTTTTTATATGGATACTAGCTTCGCCCGCAGCTTCGCCCGCGTTGCCCCCATTTTAGAGAAGTGGGGGGTTAGAAAGGGGGAAAAAGTAGCCTATGTTACTCCCCATCCCTTGAACTATCTCCACTTAAAAATCACGTCAATCCGTCGCTCCGTTTTGCCGTGAAAGAAAGACAAACATACAGACAGACAGACAGACACACTTTCCCATCTTAACTAATATTATAAAGCTGAAGAGTTTGTTTGTTTGAACGCGCTAATCTCAGGAACTACTGGTCCGAATTGAAAAAAATATTTCTGTGTTGAATAGACCATTTATCGAGGAAGGCTTAAGGCTATATAACATCACGTTGCAACTATTAGGAGCGAAGAAATAATGGAAAATGTAAAAAAAAACGGGGAAAAATAACTATTCCACGCGGACGAAGTCGCGAGCACAGATAGTTTATAATATTAGTAAGGATATTCCACATCTAATGTAACTTGTATAAACAAACAGAACTAATATCAAGGCTCATTTGGCCAAACTATTTGACGCCTATTAACCAGCCCTGGCGTGGATACATTAATCCGAGCAAGCGCTCCAGAATGCTAATCGCTGTTTAAATGCTTTTGTTAATTCACTCTTTGCTTGCATTTTGTGGAGCTTGGCGTAGCGTATAGTTAAGTAAAGCATAAACTTATAAGTACTGTGTTTCTGTCTCCTGGTCGACGAAAACAGTAAATCTTTAAAGAGATTAGCCAAGTACTCAAAGAGACATTGTAGAGGATGTGCCAAAATAGATGTACACCGTGTACCTTCACTTTAACAGTAGTGGTAATTTTACTAGTAATGTTTGGGTTTTTACATCTGCTACCCGGAAGAGAAGAAAGAACACACTTCATGTATGTTGATTGGAAACGTTATTAAGATCTACTACACTGATGGCCCGGCCAAGTAAGGTCAACCACCAGCCGAGGAGCTGAAATGACTCAAGAAGTCCTTTGTATGATTTACGAAATTAAAGGACTTGAAATAAAATCTCAAGAAGTCGTTAGATGCTTACGATACCAAAGTGAAGAAATGGGACGATGATTTGTCGTATTTCTCGTCACTGCACGGTTGATACTAGTACAAATCATTCCATATAAGAAACTGCAACTCACTCCAGTCACAGTGCACGGGAACGCCAAAAGCGTGAAAGGCGAAAGCTTTCGTTTCGCAGATAGCGACTCTGCCAAAGCAAAAAAATTGATAAATAACTACTTGAAAACATTTTCCAGCGTGAATTTAGCAAGGCACAAGTGGACAGTGTTGCGGAACAGTATGTAGGCGTAATTTGCGACTACCCGCGCTTTGACGCCGCTCAACCGCGCACTGTGCAGCGTCAAAATTGTCGCCATTTTTGTGAAATATTTTATTTATGCGAATTTTTTCTAGAACTTGAAATTCAAATGCTTGAAAATTAAACGAAAGTCAAGGCAAACTTATGCCGTGCGATTAAAAAGTAGCACGTGTGTTTCCACAATATTGTGGAAAATATTGGGAAAAAGCATCATGCATGTTTGTGGTAAATGACTGACAGGAAACTATGGTTTTTAGTCAGTACAGACGACTTGTACTCTCTTCCCATGAGCTTAAACATAAAATATATTATAACTTTGTACATATGCACTTATTGGGTCGAATTAACCCTTACCTACAAAGACCAAAACATATTTTACCTCCATTAAAAAAGAGGTACATTATGTGATAGGTTTAACGTGTGTCTGTACGCTGTCTTGCTCCTAACTAAACGAATAAACTTTAGTTTCAACTGTCATTTCAATTTAGTTTTGTCATTTCAATTTATTTATGAATTTTGTTTTGAATGAAATACCGTAATATTTAAACGAAATATTCAATTCTACATAATCGTCGTGTTTTATTTATTATAAAATACAGTAAATACAACAATAGCGCACCGTTGAATGTACAAATAAAACAGAAACGCATCTAGCAATTTTACTAAATGAAAAGTTGACATTTTTATCGAAAATATTTTCGCCGGCGTCGAAAATGCTGTCGTGTTTGTAACAACGCATTGCGATTGCCAATCAATGTCGGTGCTTTTATTGAATAAAAACTAACTAACAATACAAATATTTTTGTGTACATTTTATGTGTAAGCCTCTCATTTTCAGGTTTGTTCAAAAAGCATTTTTAACGAGCATGAAAATTAGATCCGATTTGTATTCGTCCGATTTACATACATACGCATTCAAAATTTCAGCTTCATGGGAAGTTGGGAAATGGGACCTATTTAGCTTCCAGGATTTGAATCATACTAACATACATAATGCTAACAGAGCAAGTTAAAGCTTGTAACAAGGCGTTAACACTAAAATAGTAAGGTATTCTTACTACATATGTCGTTACTTATGTGGATTCCGTACCTGCACCATCACCCCATTTCCTTCTTGGGTATCGTATAAGTAGACTAAAGGACTTCTTGAGGGTTTCAGCTTATCAACCAGTAGTTTATTCGCCTAGCGACTACCGTACATTGAACACGCGTTAACACCCGAGAAGTGACATCGGGATCAGTCGCGTTGCTTGTCCCTCCGGTGACGCTGCTGCTCGTCATCAGTCTGTGCTATGTAACTACGCCTTCGATTGTGATGATCACACCGCCACAAGTCGGTTGCCAGCGCCTCGTTTGTTATTCGGCAAAATGCACCACGGGCTGGTGAGGTGGGCTTGGAGCGAAGTGATGATAGGCCCATACATTAACTATGCTAAGTTTGTCTAAAAAGAAACAAAGATTCTAAAACAATATCGCCCACATGACATCGTCAATCGATCACACGCAGTATCAAATTACCGGACCGGATGTTAAAACGATGGGCGATGATAGGTGTACGAAAAATCAATCATCATGTCTACCGTTAACGTGTTAAATACGCCATATAACGCCCACTACATCTGGCCCCAAACAATAACGTTTTAGTAACGATTTGACGTCAGAATAGAACCCAACGATCAACGTCGACGTACATTTTACGGCCACTGCTCACTGTGAAGTCCTTTCTTTAAGACTTACGTTTTAGTGCGCTTAAGTTTTAGTGTCATCAACAGCACATGTGTCTACTAAACTAGAGCGATAAGCCCGACTGCTTCAAGCCACGACCGCGCGGTGAACTGTAGAAGCGGTCGCGACTGCTCGAGCGGTCGTGTATACGGCAGCGTATGAATGACTAGTTCACCACGTGGTTGTAGCTTGAAGCAGTCGGTTCTCAACTACTTGAAGCAGTCTGTTTACGAAGAGCTTAAATAATCACTTGCCAAGTGCGACTTGGTCGACCACACATAAACTTAGTATTTCTTCAAAGGCCTTTCTCGAGTTTCCTTGCCTTGCGAATTTTCGACCGTCGAAAAATTTTGCGATTTGGACATAAGACGCCCGACCGATTGCCTTCAAAAGCGTCATATAAATTTCAAATTTGAAAACACATTAGTATCTACATAGTATCTTTAGTGGCCAGGTGAAGTGACGATTTGCGCAAGATGCTGGCAAGTGCTAGATGGATGTTTAGCGGGGTTTTCACCGCTGCATCGCATGTTAGTTAGCACCAAAGTCACCAAATTTCTCACACATGAAACCTTTTAAGGCCATGAGCCAATGAAACTATCCCGTCACACCATAAATTGGTCATCTATCTATACTTATAATAAATCTGTAGAGAGGTCAATTTTGTACATGAAATATTTTTTCAAAATAACTATCCGGGGGTGATTAGTGATCGATACTGATGCCAAAAATGCAATCAGTAAAATTTTTGTCTGTCTGTCCGTCTGTCTGCCTGTCTGTATGTTCGTTATAGAAAAAAAACTACTGAACGGATTTTGACGAAACTTGGTACAATTATTCTTCATACTCCTGGGCAGGTTATAGTATACTTTTCATCACGTTACCATCAATAGAAGCAGAGCAGTAATGGGAAGTGTTGGGAAAACAGGAGAAATTTTTATCTGCATGTTTGATCGCGCATCACGCGAAACTACTGCACGGAATTAAATGCGGTTTTCATCATTGTAATGCTAGAGGTCTAACTTAAAATTTTAAGTACCATTTTATAAAAGTCCGTAATTTTTGAAACCCGATATCCACGCGTGCGACGCCGCCGGCCCAGCTAGTATCAAATAAAACGATATTGAGAAAACTAGTCCGTGTAATGTCCCCGACTAAATACATTATCCCGCTATAGCATCGTTAGGTACCTATTTACAGTTTCGTCACGAAAGCGTGTCGAGCTATTATCGAGAGCATTCGTATACCTACGATTGTACATTGTACGCGAAATGGAAATGGTCGGAAACTTCAAGTAAACAGACGTTCATAGACATTCATCTGCAAGAGTATCGTTAGGAAATAGTACAGTCGGTGGCAAAGGTTGCTCGTAAGTTTTCGTTTTCTAGAGTTAAATATTTTCATATGTAATCCAAAATTTGATCTTAAGTATAAGTATTTGGTGTCATTAAAAGTCTACTTATCAAGGGGGCACAATCACTGTGCCTATTTTCATTGAAATCAATCTACGTTACATAATTTAATGTAAAGGTCACTATTAGTGACCAATAACTACGACCTTTTCTACCAATTCGTTAGTTATTTTATAATTTCTATATATTCTATGCATATTTTTAATTTCTTTGTTTAAATAAAAGTCAGTAGATATATACTCCGCTCCACACTAATAAATTTAAGATTCTGATGCTTTCACTCATCTATCAAAGTATTAATAGTAGATACACGTGATTTTTTAGATTTTTCATAATATATATTTATGGTTTGACAACTTCTAGTTTTTTTAAGACTAACATAAGTTAAGATTTGTTCGTTTGAGTAAGTTTTTATCACATACAAGCAATGTTTAACTTATCTTATGCAGTAAAATTCAGTCACAGTTCAAAAAGCGGGATGTAGCGTTAGTACTTCTCAGGTGCATGTAGCTTTCCAACGCTCTCTTGCATTTGCAAATTGCAAACGAATTTAGTAGCAAAGACAACGACACAGAAACAACTTTCTTGAATACGAAACCTACAGCCAACAAGGTAACAGCAAAATTGGAGTACATACAATTTTCTCGACGGTTACCCCAATTCGCTACAGTGCTAACAGAAACATCTCACCTTTCGTTTCACATTTAGAGCGACGTATAAATTCGAAGCGATCTTTTCACTTTTCTACGAGCTTGTACAAAGATGGCCGACATGGTACGCGACCGGAAATGTTGGAGGGAGACAAAAAACGCCATTTGCATATTGCACTAACACCTGCCAATGAGTCTGTGAAAGGTAAACTAGAAAAGGCCTGATTTCGCGAGTAGCTTGCGTATATATTGAAATTTAAGTGAAGGCAGCAATAGTTAAGTTACCTAGTTAAATACTAAAAAGGTTTTACTCCAGCCATTTCTAGCGGTATTAGGAATAATCGTTTAATTATTGCTACCAACCTAACTACCCAGGCTGAAACTTAAGTTTTCTTTGTTGGTGCCAGACGAATATGACTGGGGACTTTTCTTAGGACTTCGTGTTCCAGATCAGTTTAGATTGTCATAGTAACTTTTTAAGTAAGAGAGAGAAATGGAGATCAAAATACTGGTACATTATGCAAAATTAATAATAATATCAGGCCAGGTGGAGCGATGATTTGCGCAAGATGGCTAGCAAGTAATGATGCAAGAATCCCAAAATCGATCTAAGTGGCGATCTATTGAAGAGGCCTATGTCCAGCAGTGGACTACGAAAGGCTGATGATAATAATAAAAAATATCGCGCTTGGATAAAATAATAAGGTACAATAGGTACCTTGTGTGTGTGAGTGAAAACCTACTTCTTTAATTGAGTTATTTTGTTTCTTACCATAGGCCCAACAAGTTACATTTCGTAATTGGATATTGTTGTCGTTTAAGTTAATTGGAAGTTATTATTATCATTTAATATATTCGCTGTATAAATCCTTATTGTATACCCATAGTTTTGAGTATCACAAGAACATCTAATAATACAAGTGTGCTTACTCTCATACGTTACATTTACTTTTTAAGAGAGGTAGGGCATAGCGAATCTTCGAATGGAGCTGCCCATCCAGTGAAGGACCTTCACCCTATATAATACCGCATTGAAATGATCTCCGGGTCGTGTTTCTGCCGGTGAGTAGGATTTTCGGAGCTCGTGGGGGGTTAGGGTTGGGCCGGCATGGCGGTGACAATTGACAGGTAACTGACCAGTTACTTGCAAGTTGTCACAGCGATTTGGGCTTCTCTTTCGCTTGCCAGTTGTCACAGCGACTAGGGATTCTCTTTCGCTTTCCATCGTAGGGAAGCCATTATGTCGAGCTACTATAAAAAAAAATACAACGCCCTTTCGATTCCTCCGAGCGTACTAGTACGCAGCAATGTAACACCACTTAATAACACAACGGTAGCTAATCATATTGTCTAAACAGACCGGTAAACAAGGGCCCATTCGACCCCCATCATGCGGACCGGAATTACGGTAAGCCCCGGGCTGTGACGTCACTCACAATATCCGGTCCGCGAAAGCTTCCGGTATCCGGTTACGTTCACCACACTTAATCAGTGGGCCGGTTAATTTCTACGGTTCGGATTGGACATGGTGTGTGTAATGGGTTTATATTGTTACTAGCTGTGCTTGCGACTTCGTCCGCGTGGAATAGTTATTTTTTCCCCGTTTTTTTTACATTTTCCATTATTTCTTCGCTCCTAATAGTTGCAGCGTGATGTTATATAGCCTAAAGCCTTCCTCGATAAATGGTCTATTCAACACAAAACAACAAAGAATTTTTCAATTCGGACCAGTAGTTCCTGAGATTAGCGTGTTCAAACAAACAAACAAACTCTTCAGCTTTATAATATTAGTTAAGATAGATCCTAAAACCACTCGAACGTCTAAAAATAAACGTACCTAATGAACTACGAATTGCATGTCGCGCGTTAATCCCGCGAAACTAAAATACATATAACAACTACAACGAATGTTTACTAGGCGGAGTGTACATGCATTATCTTATTGTTGTCTGAATCAGCTGGTCTGCATGGAAGCGGCTCCGCAAACACGCCGCGTCCACTTACCGGTATTAACGATCTTGTTACAGCCCTTACCGGTTGTGGACTTAGTGCTTGCGTAATAATTTTTCAATTCGGACCAGTAGTTCCTGAGATTAGCGTGTTCAAACAAACAAACACAACAAACAAACTCTTCAGCTTTATAATATTAGTTAAGATAGGTACCAACCTATAGACATTCTTCATTGCCCAAAATACGCATGTTTATTATTTTATTTTTTATTTCGGGGCATGTTAATATTAATATATCATATCAAATGTTTCCACATAAATCGAGCAGCACACTACCCACTTAATTGTTTCTGTTTTGCCTAAAGGTTGACTGGTAGAGAATGCCTACGCGGCATTAAGTTCGCCTTTTGTACTTTATTTTTTATATTGTGCAATAAAGATTAAAATAAATAAATAAATACAAAATTTCATGAATGTACATTACTTTGATACAGTACAATTTAGGACGTTTTATCCAAAGGGATATAGAGCTATAAAATAAATTATAGTAGCGATTTCTTCCAGTTATGAGAGATGAGTAAAGTTGAGCAAAATTGTTCCTTATAAGTTTCTATTAATTCTATTCCTATTTATAAACTTCACATAATAAGCTTAAAAGAGCTAAAAAAACATACGGTCGAATTGAGAAACCTTCCTCCTTTTTTTAAGTCGGTTAAAAAGGAAACAGATATGAAAGAGACAGAAGATGAGATTTAATTTGAGAAGAGTTATTTTTTTGTTACCTACTCAATAAAATTATACAAAACAGAAATTCAACGTGAATCAGCGTAATAGATATGCATAATCCAATTAATAACAGAACAAATCTTCCGCACAATAAACAGTCAAAATCAATATTACTTAATTAAAATTCTAATTAATAATCCGTAAAGCTACCCCATTGACAAACAAACTCACAAAAGGATGTTTATTTATGTAATTCCGCTGATATAACGTAACTCAACGTAGTATTATTACGAATGTGGGGGAAATTCAACTCCGGTTTAAAATCATTTTCAATGTTGTAAATTTCAGTTTGTTTCGGTGGGATTGTGGAGATAACTTTAGGTACTCAATGCGAAATAGTACCTATGTTAAATGTGTCTGGGTGTTTATAATTTGTATTTAGTAATTTAGTAAGTAGCTTACATACATTGGTACTTATGTGATGCTGTCTGATATAAATTTATTTATTTATTTATCTATACTTATAATAAATCTGTAGAGAGGTCAATTCTGTACATAAAATATTTTTTCAAAATAACTATCAGGGGGTGATAAGTGATCGATACTGATACCAAAAATGCAATCAGTAAAATTTTTGTCTGTCTGTCTGTCTGTCTGTCTGTCTGTATGTTCGTTATAGAAAAAAAAACTACTGAACAGATTTTGACGAAACTTGGTACAATTATTCTTCATACTCCTGGGCAGGTTATAGGATACTTTTCATCACGCTACAATCAATAGGAGCGGAGCAGTGACGGGAAGTGTTGGGAAAACGCGAGAAATTTAAACCTGTATGTTTGAACGCGCATTACGCGAAAACTACTGCATAGAATTGAATGCGGTTTTCACCAATGTATTGCTAGAGGTCTAACTTAAAACTTAGGCACAAGGTATAGATGGGTATTATATGGAAGTCCGTTATTTTTGAAACCCGATATCCACGCGAGCGACGCCGCTGGCACAGCTAGTTTAAATATAAAATATTAGGTCATTGTTTTCTTGGACGTCGCTACAATAATTCTACAACTATAAAATAACTAGCTGTGCCCGCGACTTCGTCGAGCAAGGAAAAAAGCTGAAAGGCGCTGTAAGAAACAGCCAACGCCATCTATCGTCCGACAAACGTCAACTAAAACAGACTTTAGTTGACATTTGCACAAAGGCAAAGGCATTGCTAAACATCCAACATCTCATGAGCATGGAAAAAAGCTAAAAGGGCCATCCAACTCGTGACTCCGCGCTCGTGACCGCGGCCCGCGGAACGCTCGACTCCGCCGAGCGTAATTGCACAAAATCGCTCATGTCGGAATTTCGCTTGCCCAACGGGTCGATCGGGCATTTCGTAATACTTGTCTTGTGCTTCAGTATTGTTCTGTGTGAACATCGCTTTGAGAGGCAAATGCGTTTATGCGTGAGTCGGGAGTTTTTCGTCAGGGCAGTTTTGTTTTCTGGTCGTGGCACGAAATGTAGACATTAGACAAATTTTGCATGCGATTTAAGTATATCATAGATACTTTAACTGTATCATGAGTCATAAATTCCACCTAAACACCAATAGCCCTAGCAATAAGTCTTTAAGTTAGTCACGAGTTGTATCGAAAATTGCTTTTTGTCAAGCTGAGTAGCATCCCACCATTCAAAAAGATGGCGATGACACATTCCTGTGTATAGAAAAGACGATACTGTGTCTGATCTCTCTCCGGTCGTGACAAATCGTCGTAGCATGGGATCATGAGAGTAAGGAAGGAATAAAGAGTGCATGTGTTCAGTGCTGAATTTGTTGGGCGCAAATTATAGTAGTAGTGGGATGTAAGGGAGCGGCCTATGATCAATTCGCTCTAAGCCAACCTCACCTGCCCGTGGTGCATCCTGCCAAATAACAAACGTGGTACTGGCAACCGGCTGGTGGCGGTATAACCATCACAATTGAAAGCGTAGTTCAAAACCACAGACCGATGACGGGCAGCAGCGTCATCGGAGCGAGAAGCTACGCTCTGCAATCGCCAACCTGCCTACCCAGCGTGGCGATTATGGGTATATCGGCGGACAACTGGAGAGGCCTATGTCCAGCAGTGGACTGCTACTAATAGGGTGTTGATGATGATGATGATGATAAAATTATAGTAGACACACTTGTGTGTGTCTACATTTTATCCTGCGTACGTTGTTCTCCAAATTTCGTCAGGCGGGGAGGGCTAATTCAAACAGAGACAGATGAAGACAATTGATAAGGCTATGAAATGATGGAACGACTGGGTAGAAGACTTGGTTCTCCTTTGAAATTGGCAACAAAACCGTATTGTGTCTAAATTCTCAGCGACAATCACTTAAGCACTTGTGTAACACAAATATTGGATATTACTCAAATAGAACATTAACAGCGAGATGCGAACAAACACAAATGCTCAACACATGTTTGTCTTGTTCGGGATTAGAACTAAACGACCCCTAGCGGAGGGTAGGAACAATACCAACCATGTCACCTTCGTTAGTGATACCTATATCGTCGTATTGAGTATAGAAATACGGATGTTGTAACAACAGAATTGGCAGATGTTCTTGATATGCTATCATTTTTGTATCAGAACAATTACGACTACATAATTCAACTATGGTTGGGTGTTCTCTATGTATAATATGTATTTATTTACAAAAAAAAATATATCTAAGTATGTTTATCAGTTGTCTAGTACCCATAGTACAAGCTTCAGCTTAGTTTGGGGCTAGATGGCTCAGCGTGGCATGTCTTGGGTTATTTATTTATTTTTTATTGTCCTCGATCGAACCTCATGATCTTTGATCACCAGGCTAATCAAAGAGGGACAACGATATGAAAAAACATCGGCTCGTCTGAAGTATGTAAGTACTACATTATTTAAGTCCATTGTATTCAATTCCAAAATCGAAATATAGCTAATATATAAAAAAAGCGTTCTTTAGTCACCTACAAAATTCATTACCAAACAATTCCCCCGTGAAACGTCAGCTTCACAAAAATACAAACGCTCAAGGTACGCACCTAGTACGTGCCGTGCAAAGTAATAACTTGCTATCTAAGATAAGCGGCCATATTTCACTTTCCTCGGCTACAACGCCTCAATATAAACGAGTTTCTAAACTACATCTGGTGGGGGTACATACCATACCTAGTACAAAGTATTCGACTTCTCTATAAATCCGTGTGGTTTCCAAAATTGGAATACCGCATCCCTTTTTCATCGGTGTTGTAGAAGACGACCGTACCGCATCATCAGGTTTCCGAATTTAAAATAGGACCACCATTTCATCCTGTGGCTGTCCTGGAAGGTGATTAAGGGATATCAGGAAACGGGCAGCAGCGTTTACCGAAGTACAAATAAAACCGAAGTACAAAGAGAGAGGTAGGTCAAAACAATGAAACAAATAAAAACTTGAGAGGTACGCTCTGTCTCTTGTAGTATAAAGATTTCTTTGGCAAAGATTCTCAATCTTATGTACTCGTATAAACACAAAGGCGAGTTCTGTCGAAAATGGGTGGATACCGATTTTTATTGTTTTTGATAGCAAAATAAATGATAAATTAACATAAACGGTTTAAGAGAGGTAGGGCATAGCGAATCTTCGCTCGAATTGAGCCGCCCGTCCGGGGAAGGACCTCCACCCTATAGAATACCGCAGTCAAATGACCTCTGAGTCGTGTTTCTGCCGGTGAGTAGGGTTTCCGGAGCTCGTAGGGGGTTGGGGTTGGGCCGGCATGGCGGTGGCAACTGACAGGTAACTGACCAGTTACTTGCCCGTTGTCACAGCGACTTGAGTTTCTCTTTCGCTTCCCATCAGGCGTAGGGAAGCCATTATGTCGAGATATAAAAAAAAAATATCATCATCATCCTAGCCTTTTTCCCGATTGTCTCAGGGTCAGCTTCCCAAACTGAGAGATTTGGCGAGGGCTAAGCTTTTACACAGAGCGACTGCCATCAGACCTCCGCAACACTTAGGGTAAGCTATACCCATTCCCAGTTAGGCGTCAGAGTTATCATCACCTCTGATATGATATGTTTCTCTACTTAAAATACATCAACATTAATTACTGAAATAAGATCCTATGTTAAAGTCTTCCTTCTCTCCTGGAAGTTCATAGTAATTAATTAATGAAACACATCATCATCCAACAACATTTTGCCGCGTATCCGTTAAATCAACAACGCTTACAATGTTATCCGACTATAAACTGTCATTAATTCCACTCTCCATTATTCAACCGACGACCTAACTACAGATACTTAATCGTTTATTACCATCGCTTGATAGTCTTGATACACAAACCAGCTGCCCCAATAATTGCTGCAAAAACGCTACGAAAGTTCATTCACTCTATCAACCCCTTGACAGAAGTGCAATGATCCATTAAAAGGTGGTTTCTGTTTTTAGGGTTCCATACCTCGATCCGATAAAACGGAACTCTTATAGGATCTCTTTATTGCCCGTTCATCTGTCAGTGTTTCTCTCCGACAATTTTCTCAGGGACGTGTGGAGGTATCAAGCTGAAATTTATACCAAATACTCAGGTCTACTGTCCTTTTTAGTTGTAAAAATTAAACTTCTAAAACATCGAGAACTTTAAGTTTAAGTACCTTTAAGAACTTTAAGAGAGGTAGGGCATAGCGAATCTTCGCTCGAATTGAGCCGCTCGTGTGGGGAAGGACCTCCACCCTATAGAATACCGCAGTCAAATGACCTCTGGGTCGTGTTTCTGCCGGTGAGTAGGGTTTCCGGAGCTCGTGGGGGGTTAGGGTTGGGCCAACTGACAGGTAACTGACCAGTTACTTGCCCGTTGTCACAGCGACTTGGGCTTCTCTTTCGCTTTCCATCGGGCGTAGGGAAGCCATTATGTCGAGCCAATATAAAAAAAACAACGCAATCAAAAGATGCAACCGTAGGTATATGCCGCAAATTTTTGTCAATCAAAACCTACAGGGTTCTGTAAATCTCGTGAACCCAGAAAGAGTAAACGAGTTCTGGAGTCATAGCTAATTAGTGCTGGGGTTGGGACCTGGAGTCCTGAAATACAGGGTCGCCCTAGCTTAGGCTCCAGTTCACACAACAGACGATTTCTATGTACTATTTCATGTAAATCATTTATTTTGTGTGAAAAATAAACTATTTTTTTATAGCTTATACAGCTCCTCGGCAAATGTAGTGTAGAACGACCTCAGGCTAGATGGAGCGACGCTTTGGTCAAGATGGCTGGCAAGTGCCGTATGCGAAAAGTAAAGCAAAGTAGCGAGCAATTGTAAGGGCCTATATCCAGCAGTGGACTGCGCAAGGCTGATGATGATGATGCAATAAACGTATACCTATCTATATAGTACGAAAAGTATGTATAGTACGGAGCCCTCGGTACGCCAGTTCTATTCACACTTGGCCGGTTTTTTCTTCGCCAAATACGGTGTGGAGATACCAGTCAGACGAGCAACCTTCAGGCGTGATGCGAGGCACGCGCTCTCCACCTGCCTTCACAGATGTGGGGTTCAATTTTAACTTCATTTGCAATTTTTCTCTTATTGCCTTTGTTGACGAAGGATAGTTAAAGGAATGCATTAAAATGGAGCCTTTTAAGATACTTCCAGTGCAATGAAGGTAAACAGCCTATAACTTAAATCGTCATCATCATCAGCCTATTGCAGGCAACTGCTGGACATAGGCCTCCCCAGTTGTTCGCCACTTGGGCAAATTCTGGAAGACCCATAATCGCCACGCTGGGCAGGCAGGTTGGCGATCCCAAGGCGTAGCTTCTCACTCCGGTGACGCTGTTGCTCGTCATCGCTCTGTGGTATATAGCTCGCTATGTAAGGGAGCGGCCCTTACATCCCATGACTTAAATAAATGAATAAAATAATTAATTTCTGCAAGTAGATTCACGAGTAATACAATACTTTTGCAGGTTAGTCGTAAGCTTTTTTAACTCCTCGTACTAACAGAAATTCGCGCTTCAACGTGAGGCTAGATAAAAAGATGTACATAGTAGTCTAACATTAATAGGCCAGAACAATCCCATAGGCCATATGATGGATATACTCGTCTGTTTCTTACAACTAACTACCACCTATAAGGTACATAAAAATTATAAATAGACGCAAGAACTTAGTTAACTTAAATAAATTAAGAATGAAAGCAATAAGTAGGTAGTTCAACACTGAAACTGATTTGTATAACACCCCTAAATACTCGTATAATCTCTATATAAGAACCTGACACTTCTGCGCAAGAGCATCAAAGCGTAAAACGATTACTATTTCGTCCGGAAGTGACGTGGCGTGCGTACGACTGCGCCATCGTTAGCGTCTAATGCCCACGGAAGCGCTTCAATGGCCTGTGACGTCACGCCATAACACTTACAAATAAAGCGTACGTGACAGGTGAACCATTGGTTTGTTCGTGTCCTCTCGACTGAATTGAAATTGTACAGTCAGAACAAAGAAACATCAAAACAAAGTCGCTTCCCTTGTGTGTCCCTATGTAAGCTCTTTCAAACTACGCAATGGATTTCATGCGGTTTATTTTAATAACTATAAATGATTAAAGAAGAAAATAGAAGATTATACATATAAATATATGTAACAGGCATTTGTACAGTAATACCAATACTGTTTTTGGTCTCGGAAAGTTTGAACTATTGTTTTTACCATCGACATGACAAGTAGAAGATCGATAAATAAATATAATCAAATGTAGGTATCTAAGCGAAATTATTTACATTATCACACCAAGTTTTCCCTTGGTGGCAAACTACTGGAGAGGCCTATGTCCAGCAGTGGACTGCAATAGGCTGATGATAATGATTGGTCAAACATTTGGACGATTTTTGCATAATCGTCACGATGTGCAGGCGGGTTGGCGAGCACAGTGCGTAGCTTTTTGCCCCGGTGACGCCGCTGCCCGTCAGCAGCCTGTGGGATTTAGTTCCGCCTTCAATCGTGATGGTTATACCGCCACCAGTCGGTTGCCAGAACCTCGTTTGTTGTTCGGCAGGATGCACTTCATGTAAGAGTGGCTTGGAGCGGAAAGTTTCTAGGTTTGTATATATTTCTCGTTGTTTAATTGTCTAGATCTCAATAGATCTTCCAATGAATAGCTTACATGCTCACATACATCTGATGCTGACCGTACCCTCCAAATTCACGGCAAATAAAAATCACAATCATGTTCAAATTTGAACTTTCTGCTCAATAGTCGTAAGTTACTTTTCCTTTACGGTCGCATCCCGGGGTAGTACCTTTATTTTCTGTTTCTATTTTTTATTGACTACATCGAACAGAACTTGCAGCTTTTATGCGCTACAGTTTTAATTAGTTTGCTGAAAATGGATTGTGACGTTCATTTGTTACGGTTTTTAATGTAGGACTTGTGTTATGGTTTGTTTTGACTATTACTTCTCTATAATATGTTATAGATAGATATTTATTAGGATTGTGTAAGAATAGTAGGAACTACTTAAAAATACCTACTCGCTTGTACAAGCCGCTTTTATATATTTCGTAGTCCTGTGTACAGATTATGATTGCCACGAGACAGGCATTGCCTAGTGTGGCTATAAGCATTACTGTAATTTGTACTGTGTTTTTCTTGGTAATAAACAATTTTTACTTTTTTTTACTTTTACTTTTTTACATCATTTAAGGCATATTCAAGAGGTCTCTTAAAAACTGTTAATTTTAAGTGAGATATTTTTGTGGTAGTGGATGTGCTAGTACTAATATACTATATAAAAAAAGCGACGAAACGTTTCGAGAAAAGGTAGGTTGCGCTTCACTTCTTGTCAGGTCGTCTTGCCAGATATTATATTGTTGAAAGTGTTTTCCTTCACACGTCTTACTTTCAGCCTTTGAAACTGTTTTCCGATCAGATTTGTATCCGAAACTTCGAAACCTTGTTGCTTACGAATTCTACACAAATAAGGTCCATATGATGACTGATAAAGCAAATAGCTTTTTCATACAAACCTCTTTGACCGCCCAAATAACTGTTTAAAAATAGCCACACAGGCATACACAATTAGGAAGAAATCTGTTGATATAGAACCAAACAATGCGATGCCAGAAACGGTTCTTCGGCAGACAAACGAACTCGCCGCGAGCGGTAATCGAACCGGTGACCTTTTGCTAGTTGGAATGCGAAAACTATTTCCGTACGATTACAATAGCTTGCTAAGGATGATTCTATGAGTTCAAATTTGGTCTTGCGTTTCGCAAACTTACTAGTATCATTAGTGCTGGATGCGAGAAGCCCAGAAGCGAGCAAAGTGGCTAATAAATGCAAAGATCTATGACCAGCAACGGATTGCGAAAGGCCGATGATGATGATGATGATGAAACCTATCATTTGTATAAGGAGTTTTTTTAAAAGTAAAATTACACGTAAGTTAACTATGCACTATACGAATTCGCAAGCATTAGCCGGTGCAAATTCATTTGTGCGTAAATGTGGTGATAATAGGTAATGATTGTGGTGCTGGAGGAAATTTAAGAAAGGTAGGGCATAACGAATCTTGGCACAAATGGAGCTGCCTGCCCGGGGAAGGGTAGAGACCCTATAGAAAACCGCAGCTAAATGACCCCAGGGTCGTGTTTCTGCCGATGAGTACGGTTGCCAGAGCTCGTGGGGGGTTAGGGTTGGGTCGGCATTGCGTTGCCAACTGACAGATAACTGACTAGTTACTTGCCCGTTGTCACAGTGTATCCGGCGTAAGGAAGCCATTATGTCGAGCTACTAAAAAAGAATAAATAACAGCTACAAAAAATAACAACTTTCACAATCGCTCACAAACTTAAACAGCCCACAACATCCCTTTAAACGTGTCACGTATATTATAAATCGTTATGCAACTAACTTGCCTAAGGCTATCGTAACACTCATTCACATCGGACAGATTAGCCGCGCACGTGCGCAAGCGCATTGGCGACGTAATCAATGGAGAAATTATTCAAATTACACATAATGCGATTAGAGTGACATAGATAATGATCCCTCATAATTCCCACGTAATGTACACCTTACGGTCCGTTGTGGCGTGAAATGTCTGATGGAAGATAGACTCGCATCTTTCTAACAAGTTCCTAAAATAGACATCTTAGGAGATGGCCTTCCTCGATGAGATTGATCATTTAGGGAGACTTTGACAGGCTCGTAAGTAACCGCAGTAGCCTTTTCTCCCCGTACCCTGATGTTTCGCATATTAATCGCATCATCATCATCATCAGCCCGTGTCAGTCCACTGCTGGACATAGCAATCGCATATTTATTACTATTTATTAACTGGCTCGGTGGCTCAATTGGTAATGACACATGCCTTCTGAACCAAGATGTGGTTTCGATTCCCACTCGGGACAAACATTTGTGTGACGAAAATTTTGTTTCTCCGTGTTTGTTCCGTGTCTGGTTGTTTATATATATATTTAAGTAGGTATTTGTTTTTGTACCTTCGTTGTTCTGATACCCACAACACAAGAGCTTAAGCTACTTTCTTTGGGATCGGAGCAATGTATGTGATATTGTCTGATATTTATTATTTTTGACACTCCCGGGATAAGATAAGGTGGTTCTACTCTAGATCCGGACACGGACAAAACCAAAAAAATACCAAAAGAAAATAACCAAAATTAAATTTTTGCTAAATAAACGCACACTAAGTACATATTAAAGTTCACGCATATACTCAAACCAAACCTTAACAACATACCTACCTACGTACGCTTTTTACGAGTCCAATCTTGACACCTGAATGAGGCCCCACGTGTTCGCATTGAATGCTACAAATACGATGTCGCAAGAGACAAACGCATTCCGTGCCCATTGTTGTATAATTGCTGTGCATATGTCGCTACTCGCATGTTGCAGGCGAATCGTTTCATTGTCCAATTTAAAAAAGGTATCGCAGCAAAATATTGGCGATCAGACAAATCAGACAACAAGATACATTGGTCCTCTTTCAAAATAACTAACTAGAGCGGCGCAGTGACCCAAGTCGAGTCTTGGCCACCACCAAATCCAAGTCAAAGTAGCTAGAACATTTAAATGATACTGTTGTATCAACCACGAAATTACCACAAAATTTACAAACCTACACGTTTATTTTTATGCTTTTTGGTGGCAGACGAACAAGCAATTCTGATGTTAAACAGTAACCACCGCCCATGGACATCAGCAATGCCATGAAGCAATGAAGCATCGCTACCTACCGCGAGGAAAGAGCTCTCTATAAACCTCGTTTGAAAAAGGACATGTCGTAGCGATCAGGAATCTGCTGAGGTCAACAACCCGCCTGCCAAGCGTGATGACTAAAGAAAACCCCCCATAATGACAATTGTCATTGAGGGAGGCGACGTTACAATTGACAAAGATAACCTTTGGTTCAGAAAGCGGGAGTGAAGTCGCAACCAATTTATTTGTCAGGTATATTTCTTCGTGAAATGAAAAAAAAAAGTACAGAATTATCTCATTTTCGTCTAAGATTGTATGAAGGATCTCTATTTGTATCTCTGTATTATTCTCACCTCTTAATTACTTACTGGGCTAGTGTGAATTTAATTATGGGAATTGAACCGAAATGTAATCAGGATTTTGTTAAATGTTGGAAATGGTTTTGATTCGTCCCCAGATATTTCTTTTTTCAAAACTGAACTTTTACCTGCCTAGCCATTTACCCAAATCAACATATCAGAACCAGCCTACAGCATTCCCATAGCACTTATGGCGTGGTGCGTGAGTTTAAACAAACTCACAAACACATTGTTTGGACAAACGTCCATTGTCAGAAGTCAGGCCTTGTAACATTTTGTTAACATTACCCACAAGGGCGGCCATTGTTATAGATTTGTTCTTTAAAATCTGTAATTGTATCTTAAGGTCTCGAAATGTGTTCATAGTATCTACCATCTATTTTGTTTATAGCCTTAACGCAATAGCAGACGCCTTTTCGGCGTGTTTGTGCGTATGCCAAGACTCTTATTACGTATAACACATCTTATTACATCGAAATAACTGTACCTTGCTTGGACAACGACCCATTTTTCACTCGAACGCACCCAGGCCAATACAAACAAACATGTTATTGTTCATGCGCACAAATAAATATCAAATAATAATAATAATAAATATCAGACAACATCACATACATTGCTCCGATCCCAAAGTAAGTAGCTTAAGCACTTGTGTTATGGGTATCAGAACAACGAAGGTACCACAAATAAATACTTAAATACAAATATAAACACCCAGACACGGAACAAACACAAGTGTTCATCACACGAATGTTTGTCCCGGGTGGGAATCGAACCCACGACCCTTGGTTCAGAAGGCAGGGGTCACTACCAATTGAGCCACCGAGCCCGTTGTTTGTACGAAATGTTTGTACTGTGCAAGGATCGAACCCAAGACCCTTGGTTCAGAAGGCTGACGTCACTATCAAATCAAATGAGCCGTCGAGCCAGTCAGGATAATTAACATTAATATTCTATTGAAGAAATAATCACGTACTATCTTGTCTCACGAGAACCCCTGTGTCTAATATGGCAAACTATTCGCAACTAAAAACTTGGGCGAAAGAAAGATCAAGGGAATTCTCTTACAACATAGCCCTTATATGGTACAATATAGCAATTCCCATGAAAAATGCGCAGGTCTATGAAAAACATTGAATTTATAGACATTTCTAAGAACGCCGGTTAGTTGTGGATTAAAAGTGTCCGCACATTGCAACATTGTTTCGTTGGAAAAGTATGAAATGTATTATTCAATATTATATTGTGTATCAGTTATAGCGACATGTTTTTAATGAAATCTTATGTAATATCCTTGTCCCTTCTCATAGTATAATGTATTCTAAAGCGCGTTTTACTGTTTTTGTATACAGACGTAGATGTGTAGTTACACATTTTGATAGTAGCGTTGTACTTAAAACATTTAAACAGATTTTGTCTGAAGTAACAACTTTAATATTAAACGTAATGTAGTGTACCTATTTGATACATTAAATTAAAATACCAAGATCATGATTTGGTATTAACATAAAGTATTGTCTAATATCACGATTGTTGAATATATTTCTGATTTTATCTCACGAAATTTAAAGGAGCTAGAATCGAGGTCAATGAAGTTAGTTAGACGTTTTACGATTCTAAAATGTTCTAAAAATGTACATTTTAAAGTTAAATCACTTTATTTCACTTTTACTTTAAGCCTTTGACTGCCATGAAACCAGACACAATAGAAAAAGTATTATTTGACGACCACCTATAACCTCCATGGCAGTCAACATGTCCTCGAGCATGGCCTAGGAACTCATGTCATTTAATTTTCCTTTTTATCCCCCTTTTCTTAAGTATTCGTCATTTAAACTTAGCTTTTCTAAAGACATTTCTCCTTCTAAATTCACATCATGTTCGTAAGGCTTAATAGTAATCTCACGTAAGGATGTGCATAGCATTAAGTATGTAAATCATCATTAAAATATTACCACCCCACATAAATATGCACCATAAAAGATAGCGGTGACAAGAGCCAACCTTGACGCACTCCCTAACTGCCAACACAAAACAGACGCCTGACATTTCCCGCTTTCCAATGATGGTATTAATAAAAATAACTCACGAAGGCCAAGCCCAGCGGTTAAGTTATGTTAAACTGAGCAGCAAATAATGGCGTGTTGTATATTGTATAAATTTATAAACAGGAACGCACGACCTTATTAATTTTATGAGACCGCTTGGTCTACTTCGGAACCAGTTTGAAACCAATGGAACAGTAGGTACGTGGCAACAATACGAGAACGTGGCCACGAGTACCCAATCTCCTATTAGACGTGGAATATATTAGCTGAGCCGCTTTGAATAACTTAAAATCCATTGACAACGGTTAACTGTTTTCTCCTCGAATCTTACAAAATAATGTTACAAAGTTTTGGGAATGTTCAGTTCTGGAGATTGGATGGAAGTTTGGTAATGAATTGTTACGAGAATAGATCTATTACGAGTATATGATATGAGTAATATGTATCCAGAAACTACTCAACTTTCAAAAGCTATTTATAACAATTAATAAGTTTTGTCAGTTACAGCAAGAGTAATAATTTACTTCTGATGTTTTCAATAGCTTAAGAATAAAAGCTAAGTATGTAATTGTATAATAATAAAATATAGGGAATAGTTTTGAACAATGCTGTATGAAAGAATCTTTATTGCCTTTTAACGAAATATCTAAGTTGCAGAAACTCAATTCTCCTTTCCATAAATGGATCTTTATCTGAAATAAACATTTATTATTATTATTATTATAAATTCTATCATTGATATAGCTTCAAACTTGTAACACTCAATCTTGTCCGAGGCATGTCCGTTAAACTCCTGTCCAATCCAGATCATAACTATATTTCAAACTAATCACGTGATGAAAACGGGAGCGTTACAACTTTGTAATTCAGTGCCGAGCGTCTGATTGAATCAGTTATCGGTATTTGCATGCCGTGAATAACGTCAATATTTAGATCGCTCGATAAAATCAACAAATGGAGCTGATAATGTCGCCATGATTGTTGATTTACGCGGGCCTACTGAATTCGGTTAAACAGATAGTTTTGTCAGAATACGGATTAGCATTCTGTAGTATCAACAAGACATAATAATGGGTACTTTGAATTTGATATACTAAATTGAAATTGAGTAGATCAAAACTTCCATTAATTTACTTTCCTGTGTCCTTAAGTGTTGAACTAAGTTTAAAAAAAAAATATTACGATACAATTTTCAAATCAGCCAGTTTTTATTTGAAATTTATCGTGTGGTTCAACATTCTAACCCAAATCCTAAGATTGGCAAGTTCGAATCACGTTGAAAAGATAGCCATCGTACCTTCGTTACTTTAGACAGAGGAACAGTTTGATTTTGCAAATTTTCTAAGATTTTATTCTTTTTTTACACGTACCTTAGACGCATATTATATCCACTGTACTGTTGCGTATTTACGTTATAGAATGTAGTAACGTTATTTCATTTTTAACTTTTCAACTCAACATAGATGTCCAGAAACTTGTTCCTTCTTATTTTATGATTATTTCGAGTTTACAAGTAATTCATTATATTATTTATTTTTCTCGGTGAAATTATCCAAATCAAAGTCTTTCATGTCTAGGAGCATAAATGTAGGTTATATTTTTATAGATTCAAAAAGCTTGATGTAGGTTTCAACTCCAATATTAAATCTAAGGTTTATTTCATCAACTATGTTTTTATTTGTATGATGGTATTTCTCAAAATAACTTACAATACTATACTTAGAAGTATGGCAACACATAGATAGAACTCACAATACAGCAAACAAAAACTAGGAACATCAAATATGTGGAACTGCACCTGTTTGCACAACTGCTGCGATCGTGCAAATAGACAACAGACCATTTTGAAATTGGCCTAATTCTTATACAAACAGCACAAAAAAGAAATTGTGTAAATAAGAAACAGATCTAAGCGATAAAGCACGGTTTGCTAAAGATATTGTTTGCTAATACTTGTGCGTGATGGATTTTAAAGGAGTCAGTGTAATTCGTGCAATGTTTTTCAGTATTTTTTTTATGCATGAAGCGGCAGACGAGCAAATGTGATGCCTGATGGTAAGCAGTCGACACCGCCCATAGACACCCGCAACTCAAATCGAGTTTAGGGTCGCTGCCGGCCTTTTAAATAGGAGTACGCTCGTTTCTTGAAGGCTCCCATGTCGTAGCTGTTCGGAAATACTGAAGCAGAGAGTTGGTTCCACAAAACCGATGCGCGAGGCAAGAAGTTCCTCATAAAGCGTACAGTGGAGGATCGCCAAACATCGAGATGATGAGGATGGAATTGCAAGGCAGTAAACCAAACAATTCTTCAGAACATTTCCCGTGATAGATGCGGTAGAGAACGCACATGGATGCGACGTCTCTTCGCGATGCCAGTGAGTCGAGTCGACTAGACAGGGTCAAGTCATCAACAATACGAACAGCCCTTCGCTGGATTCGGTCAAATGGAAGGAGTTGATACTGGGGTGCTCCAGCCCAGAGGTGGGAACAGTATTCCATGTGTGGCCGGACCTGTGCTTTATACAGTATTTTCTGAACGTAAAGAATCTTTACTAAAAATCGAATGAAGGAACAATTTTTACAGAGGCTTCTGGTAATATTCCTGTGATAAACATAGTTTTTGTATGTCTGGCTGTTAATATTGTGGTTTAAGTTCATGTATGTGTGGCATGTACTTTCGTTCTTAAGCTAGCTTACTTTGGGAGCGGGGCAAATGTTTGTGCTGTTGTCTGATATTATACTTAATATTAAATGATAGCAAAATGAAAAGCGTCATGAAATTTTAATTGCATTTTTCCTAACTTTGACTTTTATTACTTAATTTATTAACAGTAGTCGACCGCTTTCGAACGCTCATAACTACATTTCAACTGTGTCTGGAATATTACATTTAGGTGTCATCATCATCATCATCAGCCCGTGTCAGTCCGCTGCTGGACATAGGCCTCTCCTAATTTAGGTGTAATGATACCCAATCGATAAATAATGCTGTGAAATTGGTACATCCGAATGGGTGTATTGTTGAATAACAATCTAAAAACTAAAAACGAAAATCGCATTGCCCAGTTCACCGTTCATACATTTGCATGACAGCAAACTTCATTGATCGATCGAATGCCGACGTCGCAACGCAATCGACGCTGACAATAACAAATGGTCGAAAAAGTTTAACGGACGATTTACGGTAAACTTACATAACAGGCGTAACAAAGGCGTTCCGCTAGGTACTAACCTAGTTTAATTACTGTCGATAATCGGCCCGGCGTCGTGCGACGACGCGGGGTGCATCCACACTAAGGTCACTTTTTGTAGAAGACAGATGGATATGCTTTATTGCACACCAAACTGTCAATTCACAATAACTAGGGCTAACAGATATGGTTCCCTATGTAATGGCATAAAACTTTTGGGCATAATGTACATTTAGCATAATTCATAATTGTCACAAAAAAATGACAATAAAATACTGAGAAACACAGTTATCTGTGTGTTACGTAGTGATGTCTAACAAGTCTGCCACATAAATATATCTAGGTTACAACTAAGGATAGATAGATATATGCTGTACACTTGGAAAATCTGCTAAACGTACAGAATTGTTATGTGGATACACCCGTACATATAGTGGGCGCCAACATTCAACACTGCTGATAATTTCACAGTCGGCGGAGCACGAAGCAATACCAGTACGATCGTGTGTACGTACATTCTTACTACTTAGCCTAAACCAAAAGAGAACGATATGCTTCGTGGTCATAGGCAGCATTAGTGAAAAGTGTGGCTTTCGCTTTTCATGGATGTCTATGTTTCCGAGTAATTTGACCACAATATTAAACAGACGTGCACCTACTTACTAACTCAAATGGAACTTAATCATGAATAAACTAGTTTAGTGTTGCATTTGAACTAAATTTCAGGCAATATGTTTAACTTTTAAATCAAACTTTTGAATTTTTAATTTTTTAACTAATTAATTATTACTAAGACCAGTATTACTGATCCTAGCAAAGTGTTCCTTCTCGATAAAATATTAAATTAGCTGATCCGGCCAACTAAAGAGTTCAATTGTAAGCTTTAATCTCTTTCCCAAATCCAATTACTATCCCGTTCACAGTCCCGTTCATATCTCCGGTCTGGTTCTCTATCTCGTCCCCGTTTATGTTAATTTATCATTTATTTTGCTATCAAAACAATAAAAATCGGTATCCACCCATTTTCGACAGAACTCGACTTTGTTTTTATACATAAGATTGAGAATCTTTGCCAAAGAAATCTTTATACTACAAGAGACAGAGCGTTCCTCTCAAGTTTTTATTTGTTTCATTGTTTTTCAAAAGTAATGTCGCAACACTTCTTGGTCCTAAGAAATGTATTAATATTCTATTTCCTTTTCCCCCTTCACACCAACCGATGGAATAAAATCGCTCATCCATTAAAAAGGAGTCTGTGAAAATCTCACTGAATGTCAACGAGTTGCAAACGCTCACAAACGACATAAATCGCTTAAAAGCGAGCAAAGCGATTCCTTGCTACAAAAGCAACATTCCATCGTCTTCGCACTCCATTCTAATGGGGAAAAACTCCCGTGCGATTCCTCTCACGTGCCTTTGTAACTTGTTTCTAATCGCCACATTAATTGTTGCGTACCATTGTCCAAACTATCGCGATCCCACGAGGCAACAATGCGGGGACCATTGAAAGTAAAGCCTTAGAAAACGACTGGATCGCCATTCGGGTTGAGATAAGCCGGCCTTTTGTTGTTTCTAGGAAGGCTCGGTTTGACAAATCGACTTGGGCTCTTGCAGAAAATACTGACCCATGAGTCATTTTCGGACGCTAAATTGGTAAAAACAGTTTACCAGCATTAATAATTTACTTAGTTGATTTTAAATACTTAATTGTTTATGTTTTTCTCTTTTTATCTGCATTAAGAACATGGGGTTCAGCCATTGTTCTTGTCATTCAGTCATTAGACTGCGGTCAGATTGTTTTTTTAACATTTAACTCATTAAATACTTATATATTTTTTTACATCTTTATTAATAAACAAATTAATATTAATGTTTAAATACACATATTTATATTATAGGTATGTAGTAATAATCAAGTAGACAAAAAAGAACGCTTTACACCAAAAGTCTAAAAAAATGTTTCACGAAAGAAAAACACTACCAATTTGCGATCACGGCCTAATCAAAAATATGTATTACACATAGAAAAACCCAGTAACAAGTTGTCACTAACACCAAAGACGCACATATTATAATGTTACCAATATCTAGAGGCAAAATATTATCTTAAAAATGTTCCGTAAGAGAGACGAATCCAAGAAGAATAAAATTATTTAACAATGAGCTGGGTTTTACAAAACACTAACGGTGCATTGATACAAAACATTGATAAAATATTGGAACAGACAAAGATTCCAAACAATTTAATATTCAAATTCGACGCGGCGTTACCAAAACATATTTCATCCGGCTTGTTATTTCAACGGCCAGCGTCCACAAAAAATAAATCAAGTTATTTTTAATCTATTAAGTATCAAAGACGCACATTGATCAAGTTATACCAAAAGAGGTGATGATTAAGGTCTTGGAAACTAATCGCAGTAGTAAAATTCTAATATTCCTGTATGTAAGGTCTGAGTAACTGATGAGCTACAGAGTTCGTTCAAGACGAAAAACCTAATAATTAGGCTGGTCTAAGAAGATAACACCCTTACAATTATTTAATTAAGGAGTTTCTACTTTACCTCTGGTTTCCTCTACCTATCTATTTATAAGTTTTTTTTATAGTAGCCTGACATAATGGGTTCCCTACGCCTGATAGAAATCGAAAGAGAGCCCAAGTCGCTGTGACGACGGGTAAGTAACAGTTACCTGACAGTTGCCACCGCTATGCCGGCACCACCCTAACCCTTCACGAGCTCCGGAAACCCTACTCACCGGCAGAAACACGACCCGGAGGTCATTTCGCTGCGGTGTTCTATAGGGTGGAGGTCTTTCCCCGAATGGACGGCTCAATTCGAGCGAAGATTAGCTATCAAATCAATCAATCAATCAACAGCCTTGGTCCGTCCACTGCTGAACGTAGGCCTCCTTTAATTCGCGCCACATTTCTCTATAAGATTAGCTAATCCCCACCTCTATTACAAGCAGTAGCGGTGTTAGGGTAGGGCGCGGTTGGGCGATCGCCCAGGGCGCCGGATAAAAAAGGGCGCCGCAAGCGTCCTTTTTTTTTTTTAGAGGGGAATGCATTACGCACCTTCATGCCGCCTCCGGGGGGAGTCGGCATGGTGTGTGGGACTCACACCTCCCAAAATGAGAGGGCATACCCACTAAACCCCCCTGTGTCGCCAGTGGGCAGCAAATGGCAGGGATACGGGTAGCGCCGAAGCATACGGCCACATCCCCGCCTGCCCCAGCCAGCCGCAGATGACAAGCGGCCGGCACTTCTGGTCCGGGGAGGGCAAATACCCCTACCCCCGGCTTCCGGGGAGCGTTTGAGTGCGCCCCGGGCGGACCTCGTGCAACGGTGTGGCTGCACCCACCACACCATTACGCCCCATTGAGTGGTTCGCGCCCCCGCGCTTACCACTCGGAGCACGGAGGAGAGGCTCAGAGGGCATACGATGCGTTGTATGCCCTCCGGCGACGCCCAGGCCGGGGGCGGCGTAGAGCGGGCGCGTCTGCTGCGGCCTCACGCTCTCTTTCCGCCGCCTCCTTCTGCGAGATCACTGCCTCGCAGAATGCGAGCATCGCTCGCCAGGTCTCCTCCGACGCCGTCATCTGCCGCAAGAGTTGCGGCAGATCGAGGTCCTGTGCGACAGTGACGAGGACGGAGCGCTCACTGGCCCAGGCAGAGCAATGCTGAAGCGTATGCTCTGCCGTGTCCTCCGAGCCACTGTCACAATGACGGCAAAGAGGATCGGGCTCTCTCCCGATCCTCCATAGGTACCGGCCGAAGCACCCATGCCCTGTAAGGACCTGGGTCATCCGGTACGTCACCACCCCGTGAGGGCGCCGCATCCACTCTTCCAAGATGGGGCCAATGGCCTGAGTGGTGCGGCGCCCCCAGGGGGCGGTCTCGAGGCGCTCACGCCATACTGTGAGCGCCTCTGCCTCAACGGCCACTCTTTGCGCCTCGACCTCGACGGGCGCTGGCCGGAGGCCCCGCGACCGCTGCTCGGCTCGCCACAGATAAACTGCGGCGAGTACAGCAGCGTCCAAGTCCCATGGAAGGGACCCGGCAATCGCGGTGGCGGCATCCGCGGATATAGTTCTATATCCGCGGATGGCCCTCAACGCGAGAGGGCGCTGAGTCCTCCACAGCGCTCGGGAGGTCTCCATCGTAATGGCGCCAGCCCAGACCGGTGACCCATAAAGGGCCATCGATCTGAGGACGCCTAGATAGAGCCGCCGACATGCTGCAGAGGGACCCCCCACATTGGGCAGCAGTCCGCTCAGTGCGCCTGCCGTCCCCGCCAGCTTGGGCCACAGCTTTTCAAAGTGGCCCCGAAATGTCCACCGCCCGTCGAGCCACAATCCCAAATATTTTAGGATTGTGCCGACGGGAATTCGCACGCCTTCAACCACCACTACCGAGTCGGTGGGAGGCGCGCGCCGAGGCCCATGGAAACATAGGCGCCGCAAGCGCCCTAGTTCGAGGTTAACTTGGTCGTAAAGTCCCTTAATTAAGCGAAAAAATCTTTAACAATCTTTTTTTTTAAATCTTTTTGGCAACACTTAAATAGAACACAGTAATTCAATTGTTCGTTCCTCGAACATAGAAAAACACATTGTCTATCTCTTTTTCAAGTGTCTCATGAGGCTACTACTCTAGCCGAACGGTTAAAAGATTTCAGCTTCATAGACTCAATTGGTTGCTTGGTATGATATACTTTTTCAAATAAATATCGTATAAATAACAAATCTTGATAAATGTACAGAAATGTTGGAAAAATGCTGCAATTTCTTGGAAGACTGAAATACAGGCTTTAAAAGCACTATTTTGATCAGAATATTACTCCAATTTTCGTCCATCCAAGCATAATCCATAAAGCCATATTGTGGAGTTTTGAAATTGCTGAAAACATCGACTTTGACAACCTTATAAAAGAGTTCGCTGAGAGAAAGGCCAGAAAAGTAAAATTTTATTAGTTTTTTTTTTTAATAAGCGGTTATTTTTTCTAATAAAAAGTTATTTATTTTACTAAATGGTTATTTCATATGCTTTCCCTTTTTAGGGTTCCGTAGCCAAAATGGCAAAAACGGGACCCTTATAGATTCGTCATATCTGTCTGTCTGTCCGTCCGTATGTCACAGCCAGTTTATTCCGTAATTCCGTATTCTGTTAACCGCATTATGATTTTAAAATAAAATCAGAAAAGATCCAAAATTTTTGGGGTTCCTCATACATAGAACTGAAACTCAAAAAAAAAATAATTATCAAACCTATACGTGTGTGGTATCTATGGATAGGTATTTCAAAATGATATTGAGGTTTCTAACATCATTTTTTTCTAAACTGAATAGTTTGCGCGAGAGACTCTTCCAAAGTGGTAAATTGTGTCCCCTTAACTTCTAAAATATGGGCATGATAAAACTGAAAAAATATATGATGTGTACTATGAAAACTACTAACGAAAATTGGTTAGAATGAGATCTAGACAGTAGCTTTTATTTAAACGTCATAATCAAATTACCTAATTTGTTTTCATTCAATCACTGGTACAGAACCCTACGTGCGCGAGTCCAACTCGCACTTGGCCGGTTTTTTTTCGTATGGGTTTGAATTGCAGTTGGAGGGCGCTGTAGAAATCTCGCCCAGGGCGCAGGTAGTGTTAAAACCGGCACTGATTACAAGTAGATTCGCATCAAGCATTCCTCGAGTCTAGTTTGGTGCTAGTATCTGATGAACGAACGAGAGTCCGACCGCGGAGCCGCGAACACGCGGACGCGGTCACTCCTACGCAGAACCACAATGGTAATACACGTAAATACAACAATAACCGACCTACGTTGCTCAACTATGACTCCAAATGGAAATGTTACTGTATTCACAAAAGGGAATTCAGGTCGGATGGTTTTCCTTTTCATCGACGTTATTTTAATGTCGTAATTAAACAATTTTATTTTTAGGTGTTTGGAAAGCGATAGATGTACTCGTATGAAATAGACGTACTGAGTAATTAAATTGTAAGGCAAGGTTAAAAAAAAACCGCATTAAAATCGGATCATCCGTATGGGAGGCTATGATGTATGATGATGTAACATGCATTTTGATGATCCCTAATTATTTTATACACACACAGTCTCTTTAACACCCGTCGTGTTTGCGTCGGGGGTTAAAAATACTAAAGATCAAAACAGCTGTATGAATACTACATGCACTACACGATATCTCTCGTTATAGAGATATAACTTACTGGACTGGGTGCTAATTGCATCACACAACGTAACGATAAAATTAAGTTTTAAAAGCCTCAATTCAAACTAGCACCAGACTGACGATATATCGGCAACAGCGAGTACTGACCAAAGACACATTTTTTTATAAGTAAATGACCGCTACTCGCCTGATGTTAAGAGGTTACCGCAGCCAATGAGCGCCTGTAACACGAATCTTGGATGAGAGCTTCGGTGGGGAGCTCATTCTATAGTCTGAGTGTGCATGGAGCGTTTCTTTTCAAACAGTAGTAAATTTATATAAAAATGATTTAAACTCCAATTCCCATACCGCCTCCACTACTCTCTACTCCAGGGCATCAACACTTGCCGATTCACAAAACCAGTTCCGTGGGCCACTACTCGATCGGCGTGTGGGCAACTTTCTCGAGATTCCTCCGTGTGAACCGATGACGTAGCACAACTGTTGGTTCAAGGCTCTGTTCGGACGCCGCGGTTGCCGTCGAAATGTGAGGAGCGAAATTCTTTGTACGTTGACCAAACGTTTTTCTTTTTGACAGCTCACGCCTGTGAAGTGATGTTATCTTTTTCGGATAAATGTCATACTTTATTAACGGGTAACACCCACTTAGAAAAGTGCCGCAGGTGATTGGAAAATGAGATTGACTATAACGTTAAATGCAAAATGTTGAATTCCTATGATGTTGAATCGTAACTGATAAATTCAGGAGTGTATGGTGTTCTTTAGAACATGCCGAAATAGCAAAAAAAAAACAAAAGAAAACTCGTGGGGGGCTAACCCCCCGCCATGACGGTCTAACACTAAGGTTGGGCCAGCATGGCGGTGGCAACTGACAGGTAACTGACCAGTTACTTGCCCGTTGTCACAGCGACGTAGGGAAGCCATTATGTCGAGCTACTATAAAAAAAGACGAAAACCAAAATAAAGTCGAAAAACAAAAGAAAATCACGAACGGAAAACCACACATTTGAAAATAAAGGAAAATCACACACGTAAAATGACACGCGAACATCATTCAAATAAATAGTCGAATTTTGGCGAGTAGCCCAGATTTCCATTTCGGCGTTACTCGGATTAGGAGCCACAAACAAACGACACAATCAACTAACCAAGACTACAACAGCGACAAACCTGTCACGAACGCTCGCCAATCGAGCAAAAAGCTAAGCGGCGCGTTTAGCTGCCGACGAGCGGAGCGAGCGGTGAGCGACACAGGCTAGACGCAGGTCCTTCAACCAGCGCTTAATCAGACGTATGTAATTAACAACTCGTTATGTGAGAACCCGCACCCGCGCACATAGGGCTGCCGACTATTCAGACAACATCACATACATTGCAGGACAGGCTCGGTGGCTCAATTGGTAGTGACCCCTGCCTTCTGAACCAAGAGTCGTCGTCGGGTTTGATTCCCACCCGGAACAAACATTCGTGTGATGAACACTTGTGTTTGTTCCGAGTCTGGGTGTTAATATTTGTATTTAAGTATATATTTGTGGTACCTTCTTTGTTCTGATACCCATAACACAAGTGCTTAAGCTACTTACTTTGGGATCGGAGCAATGTATGTGATGTTGTCTGATATGAAAAAAAAAAAATTGCTCCGACCCCAAAGTAGCTTAAACACTTGTGTTATGGGTATCAGAATCAGAGCAACTAAGGTACCACAAATATATACTTAAATACAAACGACGCCCAGACATGGAACAAACACAAACGTTCATCACAAGGGTGTTTGGCCCAGGTGGGGATCGAACCCATTAGACCCTTGGTTCAGAAGGCAGAAGTCACTACCAATTATGCCACCGAGCCAGTCTATCCGGCCTGCGATATGCTAATAACAGAATTGTCATCTACCTATTAACATTTTAAATGGCCTTCCTACTATAATCAAATGATTTATTCTTGAAGAGGAAACTTCTTTAAATTTTTAAGAATGAATATGTGAGAGAAATAGTCAAAAGTATCATCATCAGCCTATTGCAGTCCACTGCTGGAGATAGGCCTCTTCAGTTGTTCGCCCCCAAGGGCAAACATCTGGAGGATCCATAATCGCCACGCTGGGCAGGCGGGTTGGCGATCGCAGGGCGTAGCTTCTTGCTCCGGTGACGCTGCTGCCCGTCATCGGACTGTGATATTTAGCTACGCCTTCTATCGTGATGGTTTTACCGCTCCCTTACATCCCAAATCGTCAAAAGTATAGATTTTCCTTAGTATCAGCCCTAACCTAACGCATACCGTCGGAGCTTGTTTTTCTAGTCCTCCTAGACTTGTGCTAGATCTCTTGTACCTTACTTTATCCAGGAATTTTAACATTTAAGTTATCTCCCATACAAATTATCCGCGCTTAGGACCGAAGCGAGATTTTATAAGAAGTGTTTATCACCTCGCATACGGGCGGGCTTATTTTTAAAAGCAAAGTGTTTTTTTTAGGGTTCCGTAGCCAAAATGGCAAAAACGGGACCCTTATAGATTCGTCATGTCTGTCTGTCTGTCTGTCTGTCTGTCTGTCTGTCTGTCTGTCTGTCTGTCTGTCTGTCCGTCCGTATGTCACAGCCAGTTTATTCCGAAACTATAAGAGCTACATTATTGAAATTTGGTACGTAGATGTATTCTGTGAACCGCATTAAGATTTTAAAATAAAATCAGAAAAAAATCCAAAATTTTTGGGGTTCCCCATACATAGAACTGGAACGGAAAATTTTTTTTTTCATCGAACCTATACGTGTGGGGTATCTATGGATAGGTATTTGAAAATGATGTTGAGGTTACTAACATCATTTTTTTCTAAACTGAATAGTTTGCGCGAGAGACTCTTCCAAAGTGGTAAAATGAGTGTCCCCCCCCCCCCGTAACTTCTAAGATATGGGCATGATAAAACTGAAAAAAATATATCATGTGTATCACTATGAAAACTACTAACGAAATTTGGTTTGAATGAAATCTGGACAGTAGTTTTTTTTTAAACGTCATAAATCAAATTACCTAATTTTTTCATTTAATTAACTCCAATATAATAAAACGTAAAGAAAAACATTTATTTAGCTGTATAGTGGTACGGAACCCTACGTGCGAGAGTCCGACTCGCACTTGGCCGGTTTTTTAATATTATCACATGCTAATATGTAGGTACTTGAATCTTGTCCGATGTTAAGCTGGACGAAATAACCTATATATATAAAGGAGTAGTAAAAGATGTTTAAAGGAGTAGCATTCGATCGTGGAATGAATATGGAAGTATCATGAGATTGGTAGTAGAGAAATGAAGTGTACTAGATAGGTAGATAGATACAGATACTTGTTTTGTGAACAATAATAATAAGTTTTACAAAACTGTAATGCGGTATGAAGGCGTTAGAACTTATATTCTTGAGAAAAAAAACAAACGACTTTCTTAAAAATTTAGCTGTTTAAGAAAGACATTTGTTACGAAATTACGTAAGACAACAATAAAACTTTCTAATACTTACATTTCATGTAAATTTCGTACCAAATGTATCAATCTCATTACCAAGAAAGTAATTTAGCAAACAAAACAAGAGGCCTATTGTCTTTATTATTAGTATGTATGTGGTCCGTATTAAATAGACTATTGTTATGTCATTCAACCGAACAATGCGATAATGTTAAATGCAAATTATTTCAATTTGAAGGAAATTTACTGTTACGCATTAGGTATTTTAATAGTCTATTCATGTGTCCGTCATAATTGAGGTTAGAAATCGCGGAAGATTTATTTGATCAGATATGTTAATGTGTGGAGAATCTGTAGATGAGTAGGAATGTACACATCTATGAAGATATGAGAACTTTCCTCCGGTCTACGTTGTGTTTGAGTCATCGTCATTTGCCTGCCCTACTCTCGTTTTCTGGAGTCAGCGCAACTTTCATCTTTATAAATCCTTTTCCGCCGTCATGGTCCCATCCACTCCCTTCTCAGTCATATCATCCTACACGCAGTCCATTCATCTTTTCATCCACATCCTCGCCCCTATGTTTCTCAACTCTCGTCATTATTATGTACGTTGTTTTCATAATAAGAGTAAATCATTGTAAATTCCGACATAATACTCTTAATAATTTTCATACCTTCGAAAATTATGCCAAATCGGTTATATATACCAAACGACATTTGAAGAAACATACATTGCCATTTTTTTGTATGATTTATATTTCAATTATTGTGTAAATGTTTTCAATACGATTATCTAGAGAAAACATTGATCATAAATTTTACTTTATAAAGGCTTGATAAAAATTTATAACAGAATTCGTTTCAACTATAATAACTATCAATATTTCTACTTTATAAAGTCTAACTATCAATATTTCTACTTAATAAAGTCTTAGAGTCAATTCATAAATCAGTTCTAAGCATGATCTTGATTAAAGACCATAAAATTTTTCATTTGTTCAATCATGTAAACCTCAATGTATTACTCCGCTCATCTATCGACAATACTGTACAAAAAATATGTCTATGCATCTATAATGTTGCTAATGAATGCAAAGCCGAACAAAATGGCCTATCAGCATAATGATTGCGTAATTAATAATTCAACATCTTCAAGTTCAGTGCAAACGATAAATTGAATTGAATAGCAAATATCCGAATTGAAATAGTGTGAATATTTTAATAAAACACAACACTACGGCACGCTTCAAGAATTTTGGGTTACTACAGTCCACTGCGTAATTTTTCATCCATCATTATGAAATTTTTAGTAAGAAACTTTGTCGCTAGTTTTTTGCTAATATTTACTGTTAATAATATTAGATACCTAATAATATAAGAATGACGGGGAATGCTGAAGTATTCAATACAGTCTCTAGTTTTGGATAGAGAACTGTGGATAAGTTCGGAGTAGTCATTAGCCCAGCAGTGAAACAGTATAAGTGATACAAAAAAAATAAAGAATCTATTAGTAAAGCATCACTGTCTGGCACCACCCTGCTACACGAAACGACAGATTTCGATCCTAAATCCGATCCTGAATCCGATCTCAAACTATTGATTCTAAATGGCTTGGTCGTTTCAAGCAACTATATTCTCGCAATAAATTATGCCAAGCCACTAAATACCATTGAATCATCGAGAGGTTTCTGTGAACTCAGGTAGGCTCACCCTTACCGCATCTTATTGTGGCGATAAAAACAAATTTTAACGAATAAAACATTTTTTTTTTCGGCTTCTAGTTCATTCATTGAAATTTAACTATAATAGTAGTATTAATTACAAATTACAAAAAGTATTCCTGTTAATGCCGGCGCCTCTTTGCCTTTATTAGCCCATATGCCGGCCCGGCGATGGCGATTGGCGGTGGCAACTTGCCCGTTGTCACATCGACTTGGGCTTCTCCTTCGCTTTCCATCGGGCGTAGGGAAGCCATTGTCGAGCTACTATAAAAAAAAAGAATTTCTAACTAAATTATGCCCGCAGGATCAAAACTATTTCAACAATTCCTTAGCCAAGTGTACCTCAAATTTGTGCGCATTCCCGGGACACTTGTAATCAGCAGGTAGGCCTCGACCTTACGGCCATAGCGTCCCTAGTTTACGGGACGCAGTTACGGCCAGCTTACAACGTACTTTGGCGTTAATTGTTCACGGAAATGTTTCATTTTGTTCGTTCACGGTTTAATTAACGTGGTCAGCAAGCTGGAGATTAAACCCACATGTTATGTGTAAGTAAAAAGGGTTTTAGTTATAAATTATAAGTGTCAACTAATGCAGATGAGTAATTTCTTGTCAAATAAAGATGATTTCAAACTTGGTACTAACTAAATAATGACAAGTCTTGATTCAAAAAAGATACTAGGTCACATTTTTATACAAAACAACAACAGCTCAGCAACAAAAACATATTAAGATGTTATCCTGCACCTGTCTGATCTTATTTGTGATCGCCTCAAACGAATATTCTAGAATGTTCTGTTCTAGAGTAAGTAATTGGTTGCCAAAAGTCACAGTTGGTTGATAGCAATAGATAGTTGGTGATAGCACCAGGACTTTGTGAGAAATATGCACAAATATTGACTTTATTGCTCACACTTTTCAGAAAGAAAATAGCAAGGATTGAATAGATATTCAAAAATCTTCAGAATAAATTAAGGTGTGAGGTATAACAGGGTGATTCAGAAATGCGTTCAGAAAGGTCTCTGTCAGAAATATTCGATCAAATTGTCAAAATGTTCAGAAAAGAAAAAGAGCTTTCAGAAAAACTGACGAATGAACGACGAGAATGATCCCGATGGGATATCTCGTTTTCAAGAGAGATTTCGAACGCATTTGTGAATAAGCCGGCTGATGTAAATTTAAATTCAAAACAAACCCAAATGTTCATACACAAATGAAATATTGCCAAGCACAAACAAAAGCTATTCATAATTACGTAAAATCATAACAAACCATTTGTTACAAACGCCTCCCCAACGCAATATTACTTACAATACACAATTTCGAAATAGTCAACAGACACCTTGCGAAATTTGATACGAACAAGGCGTAATTTGTTACGACAAGGAAAACATGATAATATGAAACGAAAGACGCTAAGGGGGGTAATTATTCAGTTAACTTTCACACCTAGGCTGTTTAAATTTATGGGCGAATGTGTGAACGGGAGAGGGTATCCGCCTGTGGGGTTATCGATTCGTCGCGATTGGTCCCAAGGGAAAATAAAAGTATCAGATGTCTTTTATTTTTGAATAAGCTAAAAGACGGACTAATTACAATTTTTAGCCATAATAGCCTATTGGTTTTAAGTAAATTTTTTGGTTTGCAATAAGAGTACTATTAGATCTGTGTCTACCAGATGTATCTATCTAGCTTCGGACTATCTTATTACGGAAAAGGGTGTACGTGAATATAAAAATAATAAAACCGATAAGATTGCACCGGTAAAGTGCGATCAAGCACGGTATTATTTACGTATTGTTTCTGCTGGTGAGTAGGCTCTCCGGAGCTCGTGGGGGGTTAGGGTTGGGCCGGCATGGCAGTGGCAACTGACAGGTAACTAACCAGTTACTTGCCAGTTGTCACAGCGACTAGGGCTTCTCTTTTGCTTACCATCAGGCGAAGGGAAGCCATTATGTCGAGCTACTATAAAAAAAAAAAAAATTCCGACTCACATAAACATAATATTCCCCATAGGTAGGTACTTCCCATGTGACCCCATTCTGCCGCCCAGAATTTCGAAACCCCGATCCACTCGATATCAGTAACGAAATATCACTATAATTACGAGAATTACGGGCACAACGTATTATTAGTTACGACTCGTTCACATTTCAATGAGTTTGTGAGATTAACAGAGCAAAGTGAAAGTAGGTACAGTCAGCATCGGTTATATGTGAGCATGCAAGCTACTCAATATCGATAAACAGCCAAAAGGAAAAAAAAGTATCTAAGTAAGTTTATCAGTTGTCTAGTACCCATAGTACAAGCTTCGGCTTAGTTTGGGGCTAGACGGCGATGTGTGGCCCAGCGTGGCATATCAGGGGTTATTTAAAAAAAATAAAAAATATCTACTCACGGACAGTTTTAAAATGATAAATAAATAATAGACAACATCATAATAATAATATTGCTCCTATCCCAAAGTAAGTAGCTTGAGCACTTGTGTTATGGGAATTGGAACAACGAAGGTACCACAAAGATATACTTAAATTTATACAAATACAAACACCCGATACTGAATCAAAACAACTGCTCATCACACAAATGTTCTTTTTTTTTCTAAATGACTAAGATGATGGCTAGGGCGGCCTTGTCATCATCACTGGACTGTTGGGGGAGCGGAAAGGCTGACGCCCCTACACACAAATGTTCACGAAGCAGGGCTTCCTACTACATAGACACAGCGAATCTTCGCTCGAATTGAGCTGCCCGTCCGGGGAAGAACCTCCACCCTATAGAATACCGCAGCCAAATGAACGGGTGGTGTTTCTGCCGGTGAGGAGGGTTTCCGGAGCTCGTGGGGTTTAGGGCTGGACCGGCATGGCAGTGGCAACTGACAAGTAACTGACCAGTTACTTGCCAGTTGTCACAGAGACTTAGGCTTCTCTTTCGCTTTCCATCAGGCGGAGGGAAGCCATTATGTCGAGCTACTATAAAAAAGAATCCAGCCATTTGATATCAGCATTCTAAGCGTCAAATTGATCTAAGCGTGCTCACATATCTGATGCGGACTGTATTAAGGCAAAAATACATACAATCTACATACATGCCATGACTTTGTACACACCAATTAATTTCATGTTAATTACTATAGCGTAACTGTTACGTATATTATTGCGCTTTACGTAATATTAACAAGACTTTTTATTACAATCTCTAGCGACGATGACTTTCTTCTAATTTGTGGTGTAACATTTTTATCTCGGCTGTTGATCAGACACGAGAAAGATGAGGGATAAATTAAATAAGGCTTTTATCATGCTTTTATTATTCAGCCTGTTGCTCGTTATATAACTCTAGGGTTATGTTCTATTCTATAAGACTAGTTCGGTGGCTCAATTTTACAGTGGCCATATTTCATACTTTTAAAGTTAGAAAACAAGACGTTTACCATCAAGTAATACATTTATTATAATACTGTTCTTGGACATGGTGTTTCGTTACGTTATTTTTCCTCCAACTCAAGGTCTAAGAACTTGTTAAAGATCGTACTACAATTTTTTTCCTCAGCCGGCAACGTTTGAGAGACATCTTGTTAATTGTGCTCACTAGATCGTGTTTAGGCGTGTTGCTAATAGACTACCAAAATAGATAAATAAGATGAAACACGAACAAATTACGCGGGCCTACCTACCTGTCCGAAAAAATATGCTATGAATCGCTGATTACTTAACTTGTGTAACTAGATATACCTACCTATTGATACCTCGTTAGATAACTAAGATTAACACAAAATTCCCTATTTTTTAACACAGGTATAGGTAGGGAATTCCCAACGAATTATACAAGTTTCTATCAAATTCCATAAAATTACTTCGAGAGAAAGGGGGGTCCACCAATGGTTCCCTTGGTTTTTAATAAAAATACTTCAACTTATGAACGGCCAATTTAGTTATCTTCAGTATTCTTTCAATAGTTGTGTACGTACTTAGTTACATTGATCAATATCACATATTAATGGGAACTATAAGTGTTCCTTTTTTGAACCATGAAACGTATAGGATCGTTATGCCTTGGAAATATATAATTGCCTCATTTCTACGAAGTTTTAGCCTATTTTATGCTTGTCCGAAAAAGTTTCTCAATTACGTAGGTACTACGTAGACAAACATGCTAACCACATACATTATTAGGTATCTACATTTTAATTAAAAATGTAATCCCTACTTCCCTACTAATATTATAAATGCGAAAGTAACTCTATCTGTTACGCTTTCTTTTTTTTTTTTTTTTTTTTCAACCGGTGAAAATGCTTTTAGGCATACTCGCCGCTCGGGGGAGCGGAGGGTTATGTGGGACTCATCCTGCCTCAGAAAAGTGAGGCAGGAAATACCCACTAAAAACACCGGTCCCTCCGTCACGCGCACGATGGGTGGTGCCATGGGACCTTTGGATCAAGACTGCCATGACACCACTAGCGCTGCTCGCCTAAGCAGGCCCAGCAGGGCCCCCCCTAGAGGGGGCGACGGGAGCGGCCCGGAGGGCCAGCCCACTCCCATCCGACAACGACGAGGACCCGTGCAAGGCGAGTGGAGGTGCCCCCGCAACAACCACCCGCTGGGTCCCGTCAGGGGGCTGCAGGCGGTCGAACATCCGCCTGTTGCGCCCCCTTCTGCGACGACGTGACGCCGGGGCCGAGGGATCAGCCTCGCGCGCCCGCTCTGCTGCCTCCTTCTGTGAGATGACTATCTGTTACGCTTTCTGGCTTAAGCCTCTCAACCGATTTTGATGAAATTTGGCACAGACAATATTTAGACCATGGACATAGGCTACCTTTTATTGTAAAAAAAAAGGATGGAGAAACACACTCTGTGACACACCTACATGAACACGGTCGAAGTCGCGGGCATAGCTAGTTAAAAATAAACACAAAACGATTTCGAGATAGGTACCTTTTCAACGTAAGACTTTGCTTAAGCAGAATTTTCAATATAAATCCTCGCACTTGGCAAGCGACTCAAGAGTGTCAGTCTTACCAACAATATTCATGGACTATCCAGCCCGTACGTAAGGCGAAGGGCCTATTATGGCCTACAGAGCTAGATGGGTTAATATATACGACGTTTAGCATGCGTCGGGCGAGTGTGGATCGTCGCTGTACATTTAGAAGCAGATTCATGAACGTACCTTGCTGGTTGCCACCGCTATAGTAAGCTAGATAAAAAGCGAAACCGAGTACCATCACATCGAAGATCACCAAACTACCTACTAAGGAATGAGCCGTCTGTTTTTGAATTTGACTGTTATTTTGCCACGCACACTTGGACTATGTAATGTTCTCCCTGCCGAGGTTCTTCCCCGAGACTACAGAATGGGATTCTTCAAAAAGGTTGTGAAGAGGCTTTTAAGTCATCACGCGGGCCGTAGTGTTGTTTGTCACCTTAGTGGTATAAAAAATAATTTTTACTAGATTGAAAACGTAAAATCAATTTATTAAATGAGACAAATTTTATTAATTACTGGTTCGCGCTGGCCACAATTCACCACATTATGCGGTTTTGTTTGAGTTGCCATGGGCGGTGTCGACTGCTTACCATCAGGCATCACATTCGCTCGTCTGCCGCCTCTCGCATAAAAAAATATTGAAGCCTACGATGGAGCGCGGTTACACAGAAAATACCTACTGTTTCACTCTCGCCTGAAGATTATAGTATACGTCTCTGAGCAGTTCTCAAGAGCAAGGAGTTCCATAGTTTGGCCGTTCGTACTAAGAAAGTATAGTACACACAAAACGCACCGTGTGACTCCTTGGGAGTTGGGATTTGCACCAATGCATTTGCAGTAGGTAGGTATGTCTCTCTGTTTGTGTCGACTGTCATATGGAATTTCGAACCTCAAAATTTCGAATAACGCTTGATGTACACATGGCGTACTTTCGCACTAATGGGAATCGCGATCCCGTACTTTTTAATGCTAGTGTTATTCGAAATTTGTGTCGGATTTCGCAAAATGAAAATCTTATTGACAAAAAAAAACGAATCTCTAGTGGACTTAGGTACATTATTCACAGGAAAGTAAACTCTCAGAAACGTTTGTCCGTCGTTAATATTGTGTACTGTACCGACAACTCAAAGAGTTCAAGGAAATAGTAGCGCTATATGCAAAACTATTTATGATAAAATACCGAACCGCTTCAAAGAACTCACGGTCCCTTTCGGGCGCCGTCCGCAGGTGGCTATTGGGAAATACCTTCTGCCGTATTGACAAATTTTTGCAACACAAAGAATTTCAGTAATTTAATTTTAGACTATGCAGGCTGGGTTAGTAGTTACTCATATGCCTGTTTAAGCTGATTTAGAACGGTTACGTACCTACTCGTACTACGTCCGATCCGATTACGATTCGAACCCGTGAAAATATAATCAGTGCTAGGTACCTATATAGACATCTGGGTATTTTAGTGAAAACAGGCAGTTATAGTTGTATGTAGTGATAACTACCTACACTACATACAACTTTAACTGCCTATTTTCAGGTATCTAGCTACTGATTATATTATTAAATCACAATTTTAAGCGTTTGTAACACAGAAGATACAATTGTCACGTCAGAAATAAGACCTACCTACATTACAAAGGTAAAATGTTTTTAGGACGAACAAAAAAGTCTTAATTTTAGAATTCAAAATTGTCATTTAATAGGTATTTATGGTACATAACCTAGCTAGGTAGGTAGTAGGTTCACTTTATTGTTAATTAATGAGAAATATTATAAAACTACTATTAGGTCAACAATATTGTTCTGTCACACTGTCTTCAAATTCTCGGTTAAATTACGTATCAACCATGAGAAAAGCTCTTTGATTTTTAGATTCCACACCTCCATAGGCTCAAATTCTTGAGAGAGCTGTCAAAAGTTGATTTACAGATTTGACCGTTCGTAACATCGTAAAAGAATTCAAATTCGGCTAGCAGGACGCGACGAGCAAAAAACTACGTGCGCACTCTCAAGGAAGAATCGAAGCCTCATTTGATTCCTACCAGATGTCAATTGACGGGTACAACCTACTCACGACGTTGGGATACAGAACCGTACATTTCTAGTTCATACAACCTCTAGCCTCTCAAATTCCACGATACTTGACGAAACACCGTGAACGTCTCAAGTTTGTAAATAACAAACGGGTTAGTCGTATAGGCATACCGTTAGTTTTTATAGAAAGCGGTACATACCCTTTTTCACTTTAAAGTCGGCCAATCCTTAATCAGATCCACTCACATGCACTGAACAAACACAAAAGTGAACCCTTTTATCACAAATTCGAACTTAACTTTGCACAGACACCACTTCACTGCACGTTATTTTACCGTAGTACACTCACAAGCGAATCTCGACAGCTTTTTAATTTACATCCGACACAATAACAACACAGAAACGTTACACTTAATCGGAATATGGCGTAAAACAACTGACTTTTGAGATAAAACGTTGCGTTTGAGCTAAAACAATCGCTTTGCGGCGTTGTTAAGTTAAAACTAAGTTGTGTCCGCTAGATGTGAAAAACCGTTGATCGAGACTGCTGTCGGCAAAGCAGGCGGACTGGTTTACCGACAGTAACAGCGCGTGGCGTCCTTGTCGCGCGTACTGTGTTAGAGCGAGACGGGTAGCGTACGTGCGAAGCCCCGGAGTGGGAGTAGGCAACCTGCGCCTGCGCAGCCTCCCGTACATACACAGCAACAGGTGAATCGTGCGCATGTGTGCATAAGATTTCACACTGATTTTTAGTCGAGTGCGTGTACTTTCTTGATTACGACCTAATGATAACGTAGTATTTTGTCCGGCACTATTTTATCAACGGCCTGACACGATAATATACCAACTGGTATGCAATTACTGTTATTTATAGATGTTAAACGCAATGTAAAAGCCTCAGTCGGATTAACGTGTCGGGATTCAAACTCTAAATTTTTATAACCCTATAAATATACAGTCTTATATCAGATTTACGACGGAAAATATAAATGCAATGGCTTATTTTGAGATTATATAAAACTAACTAATGCACTTTTCATTCCGATGTCAATTTCATTAAGTATTTTAATGGTTTGAGATAAATCTAGTGTTTATGGACACATTTGAAGATTAAAAAATAATAATTTGTTGCGTTATCTTCACTAGAAGCGTGTTTCATTAGTTCACGTTTTAGTGTAAGATCAGCCAAGTGTGACCAGCATACTGAGGGTTCCGTAATAATTTGTTACGATTTTTGATTTCTGCTATACAATACTCCATTGCTTCCTGCCCTGCCTTACACGAGTTTGGGTCAACGTGAAGTACCTACCTAATTCCGAAAAGTTTTGGCAATGTTTAGTAGTTCAATCGAAAATTCGATATGCCCTAACTCTCTTGAATTAAATTAAAAAATTAACTAAAATGATTATGATAAACTACTTTGCCATACGTTTGCACTATTAATGACAAGAAGAAGAGGTTGCAAATTATATAAGGGTTCAATATCTGAGTTAGCCTGGACTTGAATAATAAAAATAAAGATTCCCTTTTATGTACAGAACCCTAAAATGTATAATGAAATTAAATATCCAACTAATTTGAATACCAGTTTGGAAGTTAGAGTAAGCGCGCACGAATAGTCACTGATAAAAACTTTTAATGATATTTCTATAAGTTAGTATGCGTAGGAATATGTCGCTAACATGAGGCAAGTGCTTTCTGGATATACAGGTTTCAATAAATTAAGTTTGTCTTCAGGTAATGTAGCTTTGTAGATTTCTATCCATGTAGTTATACATACTTGGTGTATAAAAATATGATTTAACATTTCTACTGACGAGAGATTCTTTTGAGACGCCGATTCCAAAGCAGGTTCCAAAAATTCTCATTAAACGCTTTGCCTCTATTCGTCATGTGTACAACTAAGCTATATACATAAGTAGTCTTTCTAAGTCTTTCCGAGCATCTACGACTTGGAAACCTCAAGAAACAAGCGTATTCATATTTAAAAGGCCGGCTGCAGGTGTCCATGGGCGATGTCGACTGCTTGCCATCAGGCATCACACTTGCTCGTCTGCAGCCTCTTGCATAAAAAAATCTATACATATAACTCTTTGCCAGAGTCTATGCTCCCCGATACATATAATCTTCAGGTTTTTAAGCGATAAATTATTATATTTGACGATTTTTAAATTGCTTGTCTAAAGGTTTTGAGTTGGAGTTTTTATTTAAAAGGTGTAAGTAAGGAGTATTCATAATTGGATCGCTCGATAACAAGCGAGATGAGCTGAAGGCCCGAAAACCAGCGGCCATAATTTATAATGTAGTTGAAGGTGTCCTAACATGCATAGATTGTGGACGAACTTTTGTCAACAAAATCGGCTATGCTAGTCACCTCAGAGCACACCAACGACGCTCCCAGGAATAATGGTCGCCGTGGCCGAATACAGTCTGGACAATATATTCATAAATTAAGACTTAAAAGTATCTACAACAAAAATACTTATCATTAGTGTGCCAGAAGACTATATATGGCAGATAGGTAGCTATCAAAACCACATTGTCGCGATAACAGAACGGAAACAGCTTACGTAAGTATTTGATAAGCGTGCCTATATTTTGTTGACTTAAATGTTTATCCGACAGCAGTAAATATTGGGCTACTTTATTTGGATCAGAAGGGCTTACACGAAATTATCAGTTTGACATAATTTATGTACGATAACGTATAGGAATTATGTCAAACTGATAATTTATTTCATGTAAACATTGAGTCACAGGTATTCTATGGATGAGGTGATGGAAAATCATCGCCCCATCTCTTTACGTGGGTGTTCACCCACGTATGTTACCATCCATCCAACCATCCCTTCAACTATCTTCACTTAAAAAAAACACGTCAATTCGTCGCTCCGTTTTGTCTGCCTTCATCATCATCCTAGCCTTTTCCCGATTGTCTCAGGGTCGGCTTCCCAAACTGAGAGATTTGGCGAGGGCTAAGCTTTTACACAGAGCGACTGCCATCAGACCTCCGCCTGTGTGACCTCTGCCTGCGACAGTGACCTCTGCCTTCTGAACGATAAATAATTTGGGAGGAATAGTTTGGGAGTGCTTCAAAATGGGAGCTATACTTAAGGTAGGTAAGGTACCTCGCCTGCTCGTCTGCTACCAATACCAATTAAATAAACATCTATGTCTTTACAATGTCCAATATCGTCACTTAACGGCCCCAATCAGCTGAGCTGGAGTTATCGCAATAATGACCGGGACGACTGATGGACGGTTGGAGATTAATGGAGGACACCACTCTTTCCAAATTGGACTTATCGGGTCTAGGGGACGGGATAACAAACTTTATGTGATAACAATATTTTTCTACTTGTTCAGTTGCATTAGTTTGTTGTCGACGAGTAGATTTTAATGTATTTATTTTATAGAGAGGTAGGGCATAGCGAATCTTCGCTCGAATTGAGCCGCCCGTCCGGGGAAGGACCTCCACCCTATAGAATACCGCAGTCAAATGACCTCTGGGTCGTGTTTCTGCCGGTGAGTAGGGTTTCCGGAGCTCGTGGGGGGTTAGGGTTGGGCCGACATGGCGGTGGCAACTGACAAGTAACTGACCAGTTACTTGCCCGTTGTCACAGCGACTTCGGCTTCTCTTTCGCTTTCCATCAGGCCATTAGGTCAAGCCATAGGGAAAGCCATTATGTCGAACCACTATAAAAAAAATACGTTTATATTGTTACGTGAAGACATAATAATAATATAATCTAACGTGAGTTTATTATTAGGAGTATTGAATAAGTCCAATTTTAAATTATAGACTTTATTACAGAGAGACGTTGATAATTACGTAAGTACTTATCATAGCAATAATTTCTTTTCATTTTATTAATTTCTTTTATAACAATAATTTATTTAGTAACAACAACTAATAAGGCGCTAATTTATTTATACTTAAAATAATGTCTGAAATTTTATTTATTTAATCTTAAAAATAAAAGTGGTGGCTTATTCCACTAAATGTCTGCCATTTCTTCACTAATTCGAATACTTGACAGGACTTTGTTTAAAAAATGTATTCCGTTTAACACTGCTGTTTAATTTCATTGTTAATAGAATATTAAAGGAAGAAGAGAAGGCTATGTCCAGCAGTGGACTGATAAGGCTGATGATGATGATGAAAAGGAACTTGTTAAACTTGTCATGAAGACTTGTGGTACTATGCTGTGTTACTTATACAAATTATACATATAAAATGGTAGACAGACAGCAAAATTGTTCGCGCCAATAAATGTGATGAGAGCGCGTTGATGTCTTCTGAAGCATGATTTTCAAGCTTGTTGATAGGCGCATTCAATCAGAACACGATTAAAATATTACATAGCATATAACATAGCTTTTAAAGCATTTACACATAATACGTACTTAGTCAATTGACTAATTAAAATGAGTATCGACTGCCTCGTTGGTTTTCCCAAGTGACTGTAAGTGCTACTATTAAATGACGTCCCGTATTTTAATATAGATATTGGCTGAAAAAATGTCTAAAATTGCTCAGTAGCAGTCCAGGATTCAAAAACTGTGTGATGATAGACCTATGCGCCTATCTCTCTGCGTGGATCTTTCGTTTTATGAGAGGTAGGGCATAGCGAATCTTCGCTCGAATTGAGCTGCCCGTCCGGGGAAGGACCTCCACCCTATAGAATACCGCAGCCAAATGACCTCCGGGTCGTGTTTCTGCTGGTGAGTAGGGTCTCCGGAGCTCGTGGGGGGTAAGGGTTGGGCCGGCATGGCAGTGGCAACTGACAGGTAACTAACCAGTTACTTGCCAGTTGTCACAGCGACTTGGGCTTCTCTTTCGCTTTCCATCAGGCGTAGGGAAGCCATTATGTCGAGCTATTATAAAAAAAAATAAAAAAATTAAGAGAGTGAAAGCTCTTATATTTACCTTTGTACCTTTCTATACTTAATACTCGTATTACTCGTACCTTAATACCTTTCTGGTTTCCTTGACCAGCCGGAATTGAACCCAGAACATTCGGATCTTTTTACTCGTTAATATTTTTCTATAAGTCGGTCCCTTGGTCTAGAGCGACATCGGATGGATTATTAGTTTTTCGTCACACGTCTCCCGGACGGTTACAGAATCTAATTATAGTATTTATTCATGGAGTCCTAATAGATTTCAAGGGACAATTGCTTTTCCGTCTGCGAATAATGTCTATCAGGGGGCACGGCAGTGCCCCCGACAAGTCAACTGATAAACTTACTTAGATATTTTTTTCGTAAATAAATACATATTATACATGGAAAACACCCAGATCAATACAAACAGACATGTTCATGAACACAAATGTTTGTACTGTGCGGGAATCGAACCCACGCCCTTGGCTCAGAGGGCAGAGGTCACTACCAAATGAGCCACCGAGCCAGTCACATATTTGAAGGTTGACTTGTATGTTGGGCTATTAAAAAAATCAATCTATCATAGAGCACGTGTGTTGTTAGGGCCACCCATACATTTAAACTAACCAAACGCACTCATCATCATGAGCCTTTTACAGTCCACTGCTGGACAGAGGCCTCTCCAATTGTCGCCTCTTTTATCGATTCTTAGACCTCTCGCATCCAGCATTTTCCAGCATCCTGCGCAAATCGTCACTCCACCTTGCCTGAGAGCGTCCTACACTACGTTTGCCGAGACGCGGTCTCCACTCCAGAACTCGTTTACCCCAACGGTTATCGGTTCTGCGGCTGATGTGGCCAGCACACTGCCACTTCAGCTTACTAATAGAGATGAGTAATAAGATGTCTTAGACCTACTTCACACTGCACACTCATTTCATCCATTGACTTTAATATTATAAATGGAAAAGTGTGTCTGTCTGTCTGCATGTTTGTCTTTCTTTCACGGCAAAACGGAGCGATGAATTGACGTGTTATTTACATAGTCTACTTTTTGCCCCTTTCTAACCCCCCACTTCCCTAAAATGGGGGGCAACGCGGGCTAAGCCGCGGGAATAGCTAGTTTATTGTACGCAAACTTAACTTGCCATAACACATCTCCTTCATTCAAGCGTTGTGGTACAACTCTAATTCCGTTTGAATGTTCGATTAATTAAATACTGAACTAGCTGCCCGGAATACCTCTCGGCGGCTACTCGAGTATCGAGGTTCGAAGCACGGGAAATCGATTCCGATTCCTCTTGACCCGATACCGATAGATCGATACGGCATCTTACTCGTACCTCAATTACGAGACGGATGTAGCCTGAATACTTTTCCCTTTCTTCGACCACGCCTTATGTTAATTTGGAGAGTGAAAAATGAATCTTAAAGAAACGAGATCGAATTGCAATCATGCTATTATTTATTTATAAAAGGTACACGCACAGAAGGTAGGTGCGTGGGTGACATTGGCTAATGCCAACAGCTGTCAAACAAAAATGTCAAAAGTGACGTTTACGTTGTTAATTTTAATTTCCAAATTCCGCCATGCGTCAAAAGATTCGGCTGTCAAAACTGTCTTGCTCGTACAATTTGTTTTTTTTTTTTTAAATGCTAGACTTACCGGAATCGATGTACTTGAGAACAAACTGGACGTCAGGACCCATGGCCTGCGCCACCTCCAGGGGCAGATCCGTCTCCCGGAGGACGTGAACTGTAAATAAATAAATAATAAATAAATAACCCAAGACATGCCACGCAGGGCCACACAGCGCCATCTAGCCCTAAGCTAAGTCGAAGCTTGTACTATGGGTACTAGACAACTGATAAACTTACTTAGATACATTTTAGAGCCAGACGTCACCGAAGCGAGAAGCCACGGCCTGCGATCGCTAACCCGCCAGCCCAGAGTAGCGATTATGGGTACCTATGTCCTTCAGATGTTTTCCCTAAGTGGCGAACAACTGGAGAGGCCTGAGACTGCAATAGGCTGATGATGGGTATTGGGTTAGTCTCGTTAGAAAATTTAAATCAGCCACTGTGGCTGGACCAATCAGGAATGTATTATCATTATATTAGTAGGTTACATCGTTATAGTATAGCGCATCTTTACGATTTTCTACGAGATGAAACCATAAATTTGCAAGATCAAAAACAAACAGCCTCTTTTAATGATCTTTATATAAACGAGTAGACACGTTCTCCTTCTAATTAACAAGTAAAATAACAAAACAAAAGCACGACCGCAATATTACAAAGGTTGGCTTACACCACGCTGTCAGCTGAACAATAATACCGCCGTACCTTTTGGCCAAAACAAACACTCCTCATTCATTATCTCTGCCTTTGACGAGGTATAAAATATGGTCGTACTTTTTAGTCATTCAAACGAAACTCATTAGTACTGGGCCGGGACAATAGTTCGGTTGGCGTCTTGTGTGATCTGTTGGATTAATTAAAATCTTTACGCAAATAAATGTAAAGAAGGAAAGGTAAAAAATATTAGGAAGATTCCATGGGAGGTACAGTGATGCATATTAATCATGGAATGGTTCATGTGTTTCGGTCTTCTTAAAATGCTGGGACTTTTAACCTTTTTCGACTCAACAGTTATACAAAGGAATTTAGTCACATTCAGCCATAGAGAAAAATAATGCGTTGAATAATATCAATCATCGATCCTAAAATACGAGGAATACCTAATTAGGTGATAAATAAATTGCTCGATAAACACTATCTTTCAGTAGGTTTGTGGAAATAAGTACCTCAAAGCGTATTAATAAAACGATAAAAATCCGCAGTGGAAAGTAATTTCGCGGCCAAATCACTAAGTTTCCGTACACGCGACTGTCCAACTAACGCGATTTTCACGTCTTGACATCGTAAAGGTTTTATAACTGCCGTAAAAACTCACTCAAGTTAATAAACGCTATCTAATTCCTTTGTTTCGTCACCAACAAAGATTTGATTGTGGCAACAAGGTGGAACAGAACGACAAAATGATTTTACGACGCTCTCAAATTATTGAAGGTGGTAATGCGTTTTAAATTACACCTATTTGGAATGCAAATGTGTGTTTGTGACGAACAAAGACTGGCTGAGATAAGTGAAATAGGTAAATGAAGTAGTTAGGCACATGTGTTTTTTTCTGACTTTAGGCAAAAGAATCAAGGATTAGTGACTTCTATGAATGATTGTCCATTTACAATAACAAAAAGTGCAGGCGCTTATTACCTACCTATTCAATGATTAACTTGGATAGGTACTGCTAAGCAAGATGAAGCTCGAGTTTGTGCATTAAATTATGAGCCCTACAGTCTAGTCAGTATAGGTAGGTATCTGAGGACCTTTATTAAGCATGTATATCTACTGTTTTATTATGTTAGTTTTCCTTCTATATAGGTATAACAGACTCGAGCCAATTCAGAAATTGGAAATGCCAGTATTGGTAATAGAACACAATATTTAGCACTTTAAATGCGGGTATTCCAGACACAAAACATTTAGCACTTCCAGAGAATACCTATTCGAGACACAATTGAAAAGACATCCGCATCCGGCCAAATGTTTAAACGGTACATACCTACAAACAAAAGTCGTATAGAAATTCACACAAATACCTCTTTACATTAACCCATTAGCGTAAAACTTAGGTCTTAAAAAAAAAAAGAAACAATCTCCATTCGATACTATTAAACACAATCAGATAAAGACAATAACGCCTACAGCATTATTATCAGCAACAATTAGCACGGAAGCTCTTAATAGCTGTTGCAATTTACAAAGAAACGCCGGTACCTACATATTGTTATCGGCGACTTCGCGGTACCCGTTGGCAATTTGCGAATTAAAATAAACAGAAGGTCGGTAATGCGTGTTGCGCGATTGTTTCTTACCGTGGGTCTTTTTGATGCGTTTGCGCACACGTCGCGTGCTTGGTAATGTTGCCAGAGTGACTTCTTTTCTACCAAAAAAGTACCTAACTAAATGAATATTTAAATACTAAGTGTCCGATAGAGCACCAAAATCATCGATATAGTCATGGACAGCAAGCTAAAGTGGTAATGCGCTGTATTCAGCCGCAGAGCCCACAACTGTTGAAATAAACTAGTTCTCATTGGGATAAAGGGGTTCTGGAGATATCTTATCGGGGACCGAACGTAGTGTAGGACACCTCTTGGCCACCTTTAGACCAGGTGGAGAGACGTTCTCCGCAGGATGGCTGGTAAGTGTTAGATGCGAGAAGCCCAAGATCGAGCAAAGTGGCTAACCTTTAGAGAGCCCTATGTCCAGTGGACTGTGAATGGCTGATGAAATAAAACCAGAAGCTTAACACTTGTGTACTGGAAATAGAATCAAAGTATACACCTAATTAATATTCAGTCCAATAAAAACTTTATGCTAACTTTATCCTATAAAATACCGGAAAACATGCATTGAGACGGCGGTGACTAAGATCATTTAACTTTTCATCCGTTAGTGAAGTCTAATAATCGTTCAAGTTTTTCCTGCCACTTTATAAGTATTATATCGTCCGACCCTCTGGACGGCGTACATCCGCGAAATCACTTACCCTGCCTTTTCCACGATAGTGTTAAATATTTGTTACTTACTAAAAAACCTTTCAAATTACAACACATTTGATTCCAGAACGAATTTGTGCAAAAAAGCTCGATCTGGCAACACTATCCGTTACCCTTCTCAATACGAGTTCATTACACAAATGACGGTTGTTAGGGTGCAATTTGCAGCGCCTGATGAGGAGCAGCATTAGCCTTCGGTTCCCGTGGGCTTGGGGACTGTGGATAACGATCTTGATTAATTTTATGAAGGGGAAGTACTTTAGTACCTACTAAGTACATGTATTGCACTCCCCGAAGTTCTTAAGAATAAGAAATGTTTATTATTTTTAGTTAACACAACAGGTGCAATGTGTATTGCACACTAAAACACACACATAGAAAAATAATACTAGACAGGACACGGCTGCTGCAACGTCTAAAATAAAAGGGCCTAAATCAGTATTATGCTGTGGCCTACGTAAAAGCCACAACGCTGATTTTCAGTGAGTCTATGGATGTTTCTAGCTGGCGTGTGGCTTCGAATTCATTTGGTACTAACTGATAATGATAGATTTAAGTTGGGCTGGGTAGCGTTTGGGAAACTACGCCGAGTCTTCTCTTCTCCCCTCCTTCAAGATTCAACCATGTCCTACATGTGACATAGCCGAAACGTACAGACTTACGGTACGGCTGGTCCATAAGTTGAAAGTTATAAGTAGGCTGATGTGGCAGTGGGCTGGCCATATCATCCGCAGAGCCGATAACCATTAGGGTAAAAAGGTTCTAGAGTCGATATCGCTTCTCGGCGAACATAGTATAGGACGTCCCCAGGCCAGTTGGAGTGACGATTTGCGCAATATGGCTGGCAAGTGCTGGATGCGAGAAGCCCGGGATTGAGCTAGGTATGACTCTTTTTAAACCTCGCACGACCTTGAGGCTTAATTACAAACAAGTCAACAGTTTTCAGTAGATAAAAATGACCAACTTCCTCTTCCCGAGGGAAAATTCGCTTTCACTGCTCACACGACGTGCATCGAGTTAACAAAAGATATGTTAATATTTATGAGTGAAATAACGACCCTTTGGATCGAGGACAAGTCGATAAGATCGCGCAGCAGACTTTTACAACCGAAACCGAGTTACGGGAACAATTATGGATAAAACTGGTAATTTTCGTATGGACACGCGAATGGTTCTGCACATCTGTTCATGTATCCTATGATTTGGACGTCTTAAATGACCCAGGAAAGTTAAATAATATCTTTATATTATGATGATTCAATCTTTCATCCCTTTGACGAGCAATTTAGTTCTGTGGCAGTGAACACTGCTTCTTACACAGCGGTCTTGGGTTCAGTCCCCGTACAATACACACATTTGTGTGCATGAACATGTCTGTATTGGTTAGGGTGTTTGTTACGTGTAATAAAAAGTATCTAAGTTAGTTTATCAGTTGTCTTGTACCCAAAGTACAAGTTTTGGCTTAGTTTGGGACTAGGTGACGCTGTGTGGCTACACAGCGTGGTATGTCTTGTGTTATTTCATCATCTAGCACGGAGGAAGTACTCCTATGATGATGGTATATAATGCTTTAGCCCATAGCCGTCAACACCGAAGGTTGGCAGCCCCTGAGAAGTTTGTAAGCTCGCTTTATAAAGGTCCCTTAGTCGTATTCATTCGAGAAAGTCGCTGCTGAGAGCTGCTTCCAAGAACCGTTGCACGAGGCAAAACATTGCAGGTACCGTGGAAGACTTCCAACTATCAAGATGATACCTACAAGACAACGATACCGTTTTTGTGTCCTACCCAAACGATCTCTAAAAACAGGTAAGCAAAGCAATGCAGTTTTATTTACGCATCCAATGTGTAATTATAAATAATAAAATCAGCGCGCATTCTTATAATGAGAATGAAACGTCTGTCGTTAACTGCACGTTATACTTTCAGATTTTAAATTAAGTCTATCAACTAGATGCAGACATATTTCATAAAGCTATAACATCTTGATTGTCTAGTAGGTATATTTAGATCTATGTCTATGGTTAGCGAAAATATTGAATCGCAACTGGATTAAAAATTTTAAATGATATCAATATTTATCGAAATTTAGTTAAGTGAAAATTGTAGTATGAGTCTTACAGTATAAACTTAATAGAACGAAAGAGAAGCCCAAGTCACTGCGACAACGGACAAGCAACTAAAGATGTCACTTGCTAGTTAATTAAAATACCGATTTATCCCGAAACGCGGCTGGAATCGCTGTACGCGTGATTTTCCAAGTGTAAGGCGGTCACCACACCAGCCAGTGTAGTGTTAAAAATACCCAAGGAAATTAAATATTTTGCAGTTATTTTAACAGTAAGGTTCTATTTTCCAATGGGTGAATAAATTAAAAAAGAAAAACAAAAAATATGAGACAACATCACATACATTGCTCCGATCCCAAACTAAGTTGCTTGAGCATTTATTTGTGGTACGACGGTACCAGAAATAAATATTTACTTAAATACAAACAGCCAGACACGGAACAAACACAAATATTCGTCACACGAATGTTTTTCACTCGGGTCAGATCAGGAATCGAACCCTTGGTTTAATAATGTCGACTGATAAAAGTATGTAATAACAGATACCTTCTTTGCTTATGTATCAATGTTATTGGCATATTCAATTTACTTTCTTCTGTAATACTCTTCATACAACGATATAAAATGATGATACAAAAACAGATTTTCTCCCAAAACCCGCTCTACTTACCAGTTTTTCCCGTCATGTTTAATTGAATCAAGTAAGTGCGGGCAATTTAAAAATACGCGCCGCTCCCGGCCCGATTTATGCCCGGTGCGTGTAAGAGTGAAAATGACATTTCGGCCATATCTTTCCCACGGACTGTTGGGGTAGATATTCTGGAACCGATCGAATTGGAAAATAATCCAAGCGCCATCTAGTCAGAAACTGAGCCGAAGCTTGAACTATGGGTACTTGAGAACTGATAAACTTACTTATATACTTTTTCATGCAAATAAGTTATATTATTTATGTTCATTTTATAAGAGTCAAACGACCAACGCAACGTCGATCTTCTCTTACGTGAAATAATGTCCACGAACATTCACCCATAACTGTACCCGGCCTTCATGCCGGGTACCCGTGGGTCGTCATCGATGTTGCCGGTAGGCGGCGGCGCGACTCCTTATTATCGTAATAACTACGCTTACCTTGTCCATTCCAACGTTTCTATGCAATCCTTTCTCACACTCTTTACCATTCCACCATTTCCAATTCCAATGGTCCTTTCTCATTGCTGTTCTGTCTTCTTCCTTTGTCTTTTTTCAGTGATTCTTTCTCCTCCATCCATCCGTACGTCGATCCTTTTCTTCCCTCTCGATTTTTCTCGTGCTCTCCCGCGCCAATCCTCCGCAGCGGCCGGGGGCCGAAACTCTCCACGCCAATAAACATTCATTGGCAGTCGTAAATAACTTTTAGTAACTTATAGTTCATAAACTTACTATTCCGGCTAAAAGATTTAGCCGGTATTTATTACTTTTGATAAATTAAATTATGAAATGTTGTTTACATACTACTTTCAATGTTTTTGTGTCCGCAATTTTATTTGGAATCTCTGTTTGCGCCATCATAATCACGACTCGTAATGCATTCACGAGCTCTTAACGCGATGTCGTCTAATATAGGTGTTTATTTATATAATTAGTTAATTTTAATAATGTTTTAACATGACCCTTTGTTACGGTTACTTTCATAACATTATAAGTACTGTATTGACAACAGCTGTGACGCGCGCGTATGAGTGGCCCGCACTCGTACGCGACTTGTAACTTATTTAGCGACTTTTAAGCGATAATGTTTTCTAATAGAATTTAGAGATCGCCTGATTAGGTTTGTTAACAATTCCTTAATTTATTATAACGTGCTATCTTATGTTCGTTTATGGTGAGATAGCGCTACTTATGCAAGGGACCGGATATGCTTCCTTACAGCTCGGCCATCCTACATATCGGCGCGTCCCGCCGCCGAGTAAGTTCAGTTTGATAATAATAATAATGATGATTTTACGTATTTTATTCTTTACAACAGAAGTCAGACTTAATATTGTGTGTTGTGTAGATACTTTCAGTTAGTCTTTAATTAGTCTTTACCTACTCATTATTACTTTACCATATTACACGAATTAAATGACTCATAACACACTCCTTACGCTTTTTATGTTAATTAATACCCTAAATTAACAAAATAGTAACTAATAATCACTTTCATCACGTTGTTAGAATTGAATGTATATCGTAGCCACACACTCCTCGTGACATTACGCTGTGCTAAATTAAAACTTCAATACTCGTAGTTGATCGTTACTTATACGAGTATCATATTGCAGGCATTAAGTGTATCATAATATAATCATAAAATATACAACTCTTTACGTCCTTTGTTAATGACGTTACTTTGTTTAATTAACGAAATAATCAATAATTATTACTCAAACTGAGTATTAAATGTATCATAACGTTCGTAACACACAACATCTCTTGCGCCCTTCACTAATGATGTTACTTTGACAAATTAACGAAACTAATCATTATTTATACTGAGAGCATTAAATCTATCATATCATTCATGACACATACCATCCTTTACGCCTTCCATTCATGACTTACTATGATCAATTAACAAGGGAATCATTAGTAGTTACGTTTATCATATTGCGAGTTTTAATCGTATCGTAACGCACACCATTCGTTACGCCCTTCTATAATGATGTTACTACTTTTATGATTAATTTACAAAACCATCGCTAATAATTACTTATTATTGTATCATCATAATACACAGTACTCTAATTCTTCATAAATAATAGAGTCAATGCGTTAGATTAATAAGACAATAGACATGATTCGTGTAAATCATTTAAATTATTAATCACAGTTGTTACGGAGTTAAGCAATTACGTACTATTTTCAAGATGAGCCTGGTGCATCATCTGTGTCTAATTCGGAACTACTCACTATCAATAAAACTTTCTCAAAAACTTACCATGCCTTCGTGCGATCAGTCGCCATTACATTTCGTGTGTGGGGTGTTTTTACCACTCCATTTATGGGTAATGTTTCAAGATGCGATATGGTCCTCGGTACCCTGGGACCAGTTCCTTCAATTTTCCCTTCTCTTGATGATCACGAGGTCTCCGGTCACGTACTCTCGTTCATAGTCGACATCAGCTTTCTTCTTGGCTCACTATCCTTTAATCCTAATACCTACCTCGGGTCCGAGTGTTGTTCTAAGTACAGTTGTGTTGAGGCCAGTATGGATATCTGAGCGCGTTTGCCCCTTTGTGTGATTAATTCTTTCCACTTACCTATTCACTCTTGGTCAGTCCACAGTGTTGTATAATTATTAATTATGTGTTTGATGTTGAAATATTTTCTTCAAATCATAGCTAGTGAAGTGGTCCTTTGATCAGCAATTAGTCTTCTTGTTGGTCACCGACCCCATTAATATGGGTGCATTCGAGACGGATGTTCGCCTACTTCTTTATGAGTCATCTCGTCGACAGTGATGCGACTTATCTTGGATAAAAGTGATCGATTGCTTCCGACTGATTTCGGACATGGCGGCTACTTCGACTCCTAATCAAGTCTGTGCTGATGCGCACGAAGATGACTTCACACATTACATCACATCTTCTAGATAAAAGTATCTTCTACATGACTGCTCGTTATGGTTGATCAGTCATGACATGACTGCTGCATTATTCTGACTCTAGTTGGTTGGGATGTTCCCTTGAAACTAAAATATCCCAAGTCATAATGGTTCTTTTGACGACTTTCCATCGTATGCCCTTAGGTAGGTAGGTAGTGTACTACCCATTGTGTATCATTATCATCACTTCTTATAATAATAATATAGCCTTTTATTTCCGAACATTTTTTTACAATTTTTATACTTTCACTGCACTTCACATTAAAATATCCCTAATTTCGGTGTGCCTCTTGGCAAAGGCCTCCTCCAACTCTTTCCACTGCTCTCGGTCTGCCGCCGCTCTGGTCCAGAGGGGCCCCAAGGTCAGTAGAAGGTCATCCTCCCATCTTCTAGGCTTGCGACCTCTGCTCCGAGTGCCATCCCTGGGGTACCAAACCGTCACCTGTTTGCTCCATTTTTCTTTTTTGCAGCGAAGCATGTGCCCTGTCCACCTCCATTTGAGTTGATCTATACGCAGCAATATGTCTGTTAGTTTTGTCTTGCGCCTTATGCCACTACTTCTCACTTTGTCCAACAGTTTCAAACCTAGCATACTCCTTTCCATGCCTTTTGACATCTTTCTAGTTTGTCCCTGTGGTGTTTCGTCAGGGCCCAAGTCTCACAACCGTATGTAATGCAGGGTAGTATATAGGTATCGAAAGTCTTTTTCTTGATTTTCATGCTCAGTTCCTTGCTCTTCATAATTTCTTTCAAGGCCCAATACTTTTTCCACCCAGTCGCGATTCTCTTGTCTATTTCTTTGGACATTTGGTCACTTGGTGATATTATTTGTCCCAAATATACATATTCCTCTACATATTCGATTTTATTTCCGTTGTTGGTTATGTCTGTGGGCATCGAGTTTGTCATCATTTTAGTTTTGGTTAGATTTATTTCTAGACCCACCTCTCTGCTCTTGTCTACTAAAGTTTCTATCATGTACTCCAATTTCTTTGGGTCTTCTTCAAGCAAAACTAGGTCATCCGCAAATCTTAGGTGACTCAATCTTGCTCCATTTATCTTTAGGCCCAGATGTCCCCATTCCAGTTTTCTGAACATTTGTTCAAGCACTGCTGTAAACAGCTTTGGTGAGAGTGGGTCTCCTTGCCTAACGCCTCTTTCGATTGGAAAAACGTCACCTGTAGATTCCAGCCTTATACTAGCTTTGCTTTCCCTGTAGATATTTTTGATTACATTAATATAAGCATTTTGAATCCCCTGCTCTCTTAGACTTTGCCATACGTTTTCGTGTTTGAGGCTGTCAAAAGCTTTGGAATAATCTATAAAGGCCAGGTAGATGGGTTTATTATATTCATTGTATTTTTGTATAAGCTGTTTAATCACATGGATATGGTCAATTGTGCTAAAATCTTTTCTAAAACCTGCCTGTTCAACTGGTTGGTTTTCATCGAGCTTGAGTGATATTCTGTTTAGTATGACTTTAGCGAAAACCTTATATATATTTGAGATGAGTGATATAGGTCTGTAGTTTCCTATGTCGTCTTTTGGACCTTTTTTTATGTAATAGTATTATATGTGATTCGGTCCATTGACTTGGGATGATGCCAGTGCTTAGTGTCTCATTGAACACTTGTGTCAATATCGGGCTCAGTTCTTTGATCATCACTTCTTACTTACCTTATAATTTACTACGTACTTTTTGCTTTTCTTGCTTGTATAGATTTCAGTGATCTATTTTTACAAATTGTCAACATGTCCTTATTAAGTATTTTCATCTGGTTTCTCTGTAAAAGTATGGCCTAGTATAGCCCAATACTTCACGGCCCCATCTGGAATTTTTTTTTTATATTATTATTATTAGCCTTTACCGTAGTATCTGTCCGCTAGGCCTCCTCCCCCTCTTGCCAAACTTCTCTATCTGTGGCCAATCTTGTCCATGTCGCTCCTGCAGCTTTCCTGATATTGTCCACCCATCTCCCGTGTGGACAACCCCTTTCCTTTTCAGGTGGCTCAAAACCCAAAATATAATCACTCTTGACTCTGCCTCACACTTGTCTCTGCCTCGCACAGTATGGCCTGCCCACTTTCAGCAGATTAGTAATTTGCGGATGTTCTTGTTCCAAATAGTTCTCACAACTATTCAGCTCCATTTAGTTCTTGCAACTATTCGGCCCAACATAGTTCTCACAACTATTCGGCCCCATAATAGTTCTCACAACTATTCAGCCCCATAATAGTTCTCTCAACTATTCAGCCCCATAATAGTTCTCACAACTATTCAACCCCGTATAGTTCTCACAACTATGCGGCCACATAATAGTTCTCACAACTATTCAGCCCCATAGTAGTTCTCACAACTATTCAGCCCCAGATGGTTCTCACAACCATTCAGCACCATATAGTTCTCACAACTATTCAGCACCATATAGCTCTCGCAACTATACAGCTTCATATAATAGTTCTAACAACTATTCTGCTTCATATAATAGTTCTAACAACTATTCTGCTTCATATAATAGTTCTAACAACTATTCTGCTTCATATAATAGTTCTAACAACTATTCTGCTTCATATAATAGTTCTAACAACTATTCTGCTTCATATAATAGTTCTAACAACTATTCTGCTTCATATAATAGTTCTAACAACTATTCTGCTTCATATAATAGTTCTAACAACTATTCTGCTTCATATAATAGTTCTAACAACTATTCTGCTTCATATAATAGTTCTCACAACTATTCCACTCTGCATAGTTCTCACAACTATTGAGCTCTGTATTGTTCTTGTTATTACCACATAATGGCAACATGAGTGAGACCGCTCCTGCACATGGCTAGGTAACAACACCCTTACTCTGCTTACCTCCAAGTCATCCCTTTATCCAACTCACATACTATGTTTGCTGCCACTTACATTCCGTTGGTTCCATTGTCTATCTCACAATTCGTATACTCTGGCACCATTGCATGGCAAGTTTCGTTTTTGTCATCCATCTTTATCTGAAATTAAAAGTCAATTCCATTATAGCCTTAGTCTTATCTGCGGAGAGTGCAACTGACTAGTAGTGAATCTCTGCCCATGGGGTGCCATTCACAAGTTGCCAGTCAACCCCAAGAGAAAGAAAAGAAGTACCTACAAATGATAATACTGTTATAATGATGGATCACAAAGAGAAATCATATAATTTTTTTTTTTATCCCATCTTCAGTTTCAACACAGCGGCTCTGAGTGCTCAAGTTTTACACTCAGCTCAAGTTTTACACTCTGACTAAGTTGGGTTGTGAAAGTATGCTAACACTCGAATTAAAATGAGTTACTTGTTCATGTAAGTAATACTGGGGTGACTATGGAAATGGAAGTAGGTAGTGACTGCATCATCTACTCGCTCCAAGTCACTCTCGCCTGCCCGTAGTCGTCCCGCCGAATAACAAAAGAGGTTCTAGCAACCAGCTGGTAGTGATATAACCATCACGACCGAAGGTGCAGTTAGATACCACTGTACACGGGTAGAGCCTAGGGATGTGTGACCAAACTGACGAACAACTGGAGAGGCCCACGTCCCGCAGTGGGCCACGATAGGCCAATGTAACGATGATGATCAAGTATTACTAACTTATATAAAATTTCTGGCTCACCTAAGATATACGCTCGACAAATTTCTCGACACTAGGTACACGCATTTGTTCTGCTCAGGCTACCTGCGCGACTTTTTCATGTACTTTTCCAGGGTAGCCCCGCGGCGCCATTTTCAAAGTTTATGATATATATGGACTTACTCAAATAACCAAGCTAGACGTTGAAGGTACCTAATAATATTAATAGGACCCTTGCTGCATCCTTACACGATTTTCGCCATGGATCTGAAAAGATCTTTAATAAAACACGACGCGCGGCGTAGCGTAGACGGTCTCACACTCGCTATAAAGTTGCAAAGTCTACACTCACCATCAATTAAGGCGATATCGGGTACCGCGGCTTTATGATTGTCATATAGGAAAAAAAAAATTATCACTTTCCACTACACAAATAAGGAAAATTTAAGCAAGATAGGCACTGTTGCAGTTGTGCCTGCGGTCATTTATGGGCTGGGATAAGCAAGTGACTTGCACAAGTACAAGTACTTGCCTATCGCACTTCTGATTTATAAGAGTCAAACGACCAACGCAACGTCGATCTTCTCTTACGTGAAATAATGTCCACGAACATTCACCCATAACTGTACCCGGCCTTCATGCCGGGTACCCGTGGGTCGTCATCGATGTTGCCGGTAGGCGGCGGCGCGACTCCTTATTATCGTAATAACTACGCTTACCTTGTCCATTCCAACGTTTCTATGCAATCCTTTCTCACACTCTTTACCATTCCACCATTTCCAATTCCAATGGTCCTTTCTCATTGCTGTTCTGTCTTCTTCCTTTGTCTTTTTTCAGTGATTCTTTCTCCTCCATCCATCCGTACGTCGATCCTTTTCTTCCCTCTCGATTTTTCTCGTGCTCTCCCGCGCCAATCCTCCGCAGCGGCCGGGGGCCGAAACTCTCCACGCCAATAAACATTCATTGGCAGTCGTAAATAACTTTTAGTAACTTATAGTTCATAAACTTACTATTCCGGCTAAAAGATTTAGCCGGTATTTATTACTTTTGATAAATTAAATTATGAAATGTTGTTTACATACTACTTTCAATGTTTTTGTGTCCGCAATTTTATTTGGAATCTCTGTTTGCGCCATCATAATCACGACTCGTAATGCATTCACGAGCTCTTAACGCGATGTCGTCTAATATAGGTGTTTATTTATATAATTAGTTAATTTTAATAATGTTTTAACATGACCCTTTGTTACGGTTACTTTCATAACATTATAAGTACTGTATTGACAACAGCTGTGACGCGCGCGTATGAGTGGCCCGCACTCGTACGCGACTTGTAACTTATTTAGCGACTTTTAAGCGATAATGTTTTCTAATAGAATTTAGAGATCGCCTGATTAGGTTTGTTAACAATTCCTTAATTTATTATAACGTGCTATCTTATGTTCGTTTATGGTGAGATAGCGCTACTTATGCAAGGGACCGGATATGCTTCCTTACAATTTATTACTAATTCCTGATTCAATTGATAGCACATGTCTCCCCCGTCATTTAATTATCTTCTACTTAGTATGGAAAAGATCGTCCAAAGCGATAAGATAATAATCAAATTATAAATAAATATTACTATAAATACATATTACACATTGCAAACACCCACAAAAATACAATCAGACGTGTTTATCCACACAAAATAACATGTTCCATTCAGGCTTCTTTTTAGCTTTTCGTCTGGCAATGGGAGGCCGCTTTAGTGCTGGTTCAAAAAATAACTTCAATAAACATTTCAAATGAAGGTAAGCAAATACTTTCTAGAGTGGACACATTTTCCAAAAACCTACAATCCGTGAAACTCGAATCGTCGTACTGAGAGAACACATGTGACCCACTGTATTGGGAAAATTGAAGCCCAAATGAGCGGAAAATACGAACCTTTATAAATCACCACTCGGTACGTTACAAGGACCCGTACTTTTTAAAAATTCTTGTCCAAACCAAGTTAAGGGTACTCGAGAGTGAGCTTACAAATTTGTTAAGGGCTCGCGACGCACCTGTGGCACGCTTACGAGATACTGCGAATGTCTATGGGAAATGACACTCAAACTTCCTTGATGTCTATTTGAAATGACACACAACTTCGTTGATGTCCATTTGAAATGACATTAAAACTTTGTTGAGGTCTACTTGAAATGACATACAAACTTCGTGTCCTACTTCATGTTAAGCAACATTATTATTAATTGAATTTTGTTTAAAAGATCTTTCTCACATAGACTTTTAGTCAAGCAAGCTTTATTTTAGAAAGGGTCGATTGCGTTAGCAATGTTTTGTCACTGTCAATCTGTTTTGGTTAGAAAAGACAATGCGTAGATAACGAAAGTGGTACTTAATAAAAATATGTATGTCTATTCGGTCGTCTCAGTTTTGAATAGTTCCTTGATGTTAGAAAGCGAAAAAACTTAAGGGATTTGCTCTTATCGGTGCAGCAACCTCCACTCTTCCCTGAAAACATTCAACTCCTTTTTTTATATTCGAATGGGGTAGCGCTTGACCCCAACTCGCCTGATCTAAAGCGATGTTAGAGTCTAAGGTGGAGCGCGCTCACCCAACAACAACCGATTCACTCTCGCCTTGAAATCTGAAGACTATATCTCTCAGGGAACACGGACTCCCTTTCTGATTTTGTCGGCTATTTATTTATATACTACAGGCAAGACACACTGCCACCGTATACGCTTCTCCCATTTCCAGAATCGCTCACCAGGACGCAATTACGATGGCGTCTCGAGTTTTTGCATCGAGTAAATCAAGATATGAAGCCCGCTGCCGATGGTTGATACAATCACCGATTCTCCATGCGACAGACTCTGTGATATATTATGCAAAGCATCGCGGAAGTGGTTACTGTTAGACGATCCTATGGTCAACGTCTTAGAGCAACGATTTGAACTAGAGAGGTTAGAAGATGCAGGGTAAGTTGTGTGTTGACGTAAACCTACATATGTACATAAATATGTACCAAAGAGATATATGAATCAAGAATCATTTATTTGCTAAATGTGGTACAAATGATCTTAATTTACGTACACATATCGGAACACACATTTACCAATTACTATTGGTATGCAAATATATATGATGTACTATCCTTCTCTTTCCTAACACAATTTTGGTCATACGCGGGTATACGTAGGGAGACATTTATCAATGCACATGTGTCTGCGCAAATGCAGGTGCCCTGTCTCATAATCCGATGGAACCACAGTACCGTCTTTACCATAAGGGCAGACCAGGGCAAAGCGCCGTCATCCGCCATTGCTATGCAGTAAAATGTACCACGGGCATGTGAAAGTGGCGAGAAGCTAAAAGATTATTTTCAAATCCTAACCCAAAAATAGATGAGTCACAGTCTATATAAACTAGAAAGGGACTACGCAAATATTATAAACTAGCTGTGCTCGCGACTTTGTCCGCGTGGAATAGTAATTTTTTCCCCGTTTTTTTTACATTTTCCATTATTTCTTTGCTCCTAATAGTTGCAACGTAATGTTATATAGCCTAAAGCCTTCCTCGATAAATGGCCTATTCAACACAAAAAGAATTTTTCAATTCGGACCAGTAGTTCCTGAGATTAGCGCGTTCAAACAAACAAACAAACAAACTCTTCAGCTTTATAATATTAGTTAAGATAAATAAATATCAGACTACATCACATACATTGCTCCGATCCCAAAGTAAATAGCTTAAGCACTTGTGTTACAGGTATCAGAACAACGAACGTACTACAAATATAAACTTAAATACAAATAAAAACACCCAGACACAGAACAAACACAGATGTTCATCGCAAGAATGTTGGTAACGGGTGGGGATCGAACCCACGACCCTTGGTTGAGAAGGCAGAAGTCACTACCAAATGAGCCACCGAACCAGTCAGACATACTCTAAGCTAAGCCCTCTCCGGTTCAACTGTTGATCTAAGACTCGCAGGCAGTCCATCCCATAGTCAAGCTATTAGGGTTGGTCGGAGATCTAGCGAAATTGTCCACTTTAAACGCAACCGTTAAGTTCCATTTCGTATTATTGTGCATTTCATTCTAGCTCCGTGACTGCGAAGATTCCTGTCATAGCCTTTTTTCGATGTACCCTAAATTGTGCAAATATGTACCACCTTCTTTACATAATTATTATAATACTTTACTTTACATTTGTAATAGACTTAAGTTAAAAGAGGCTATACTTTTGTTAACCGTCCGGGCACCTACGATACAGATTTATCTAGTGTAGGTGCCACAGCTAATTATTTTTCTATTGTCCTGATAACAATGTAGGTCCTAGTAGTATAACACTATGTGAACCTACTTGTTTAAATAAATATTTTTGAATTTTGAATTCTGATTTTTTTTAATTTTTACAGTTCTTAGGCCGCCCTTGAAAAGCTGATGATGATAAATAATAATCATGTTTTCGTATATTATACTGTTTATTTTGCTGTTACAATCCGACAAAAATAAATAAAAGAAATTTAAATATATTCTACCAGTTCGTAGCTTACCTCACCATTTCGTGTAAGACATCGCTTATAGCGATAAGACCACCTAAATCGTACCACAAACGTCTGTTATACCTAGTTTTAAGACAATTGATATGCTATAAAGAATATCTATCTATATACTACGTACATGATTTACAAAGCTAGGGCTCTACAGACTCGCGATTAGTTTGAGAGTTGAGGACAGTTATACGGCTACGTATTAGTCTGGTTCGTCCCACGGTGACGTGCTGCTTTTACTAGTGACGAGAAGAGACTGTCACGCAGACACTTGGTATAAAAAATACTAGAACTACTTAATATACTCAGGATTCTATGTCGTCATCAGACCAGGTGGAGTGACGATTTGCGCAGGACGGCTGGCAAGAGCTGGATGCGAGAGGCCCGGGATCGATCGAAGTGGCGAGTATTGGGAGAGGCCTATATCCAGCAGTGGACTGATATGGGCTGATGATGATGATGAAGTTGTCATCATCAGCCTATCGCATAGACCTCTCCTATATTTGTCATCCACTTTTGGCATAAATCGCATCGTTCGTGATCACAAGGCAAACTCGTAGTTTTTCGCTCCGGTGACGCTGTTATCCATCATCAGCCTATAACATCCTACAACATCATTTATGGGTGTCATAGAAGACTACTAAGGAAACATCAAGAAACTCACAGCAGCGTTTACCTAGGTACAAATAAAACCTACTGCGGTCACCGAACCGCCTGCCAAACGTGTTAACCAAGGCAAATCCCCCCAGATAACAATTGTCATTGTGGTGGAGGATAAAATAAAAAAAAAACACCTACATTTATACTCAAATGTACCGACGCTCAATGTCCGCCTTTATAATTCCGCTATCGACTCATTGTTTTTTACGAGTCGATAGTAATTTAAAAAATCGATTTCAACACCGAATACCTTCATTCGATTTTTTTCCTTTTCGACCTCGTGAAAGAACGGTACGTCCGCCAGATGTTGGCTGAATGGCCACCGCTCGTGTTGGTGTAATAAGAACACTATAAAAGCATTCAAAATTCCCTTGAAAACCGATTAAAGTCGTAACCGAATTCTCTTAATCGGGTTTTATACTCGATATTGGCGGGTGATTGTGAGAACGGCATCCTTTAAAGTTCCGAGTTGAGAATATAATATTTTGAATATTTTTCTAAGTAAACGTTTGTAGATTATCTTGCATGCGGTGACGGAAAATAATTCAAATCACCACCTCATTTCGAAACAAGTCGACTAAGGAACTTCTTGCTATTTTAGCGTGGTTCAAGTGGCCGTGTTTGGATCCCCGCATAGTAGAAACATTTGTGAGCATCATCATCATCATCAGCCTATTGCAGTCCACTGCTGGACATAGGCTTCTCCAGTTGTTTGCCACTTAGGGCAAAAGTCTGGAGGATATACCCATAGTCGCCACGCTGGGCAGGCGGGTTGGCGATCGCATGAGTACTTAATTGGTCTCAGTATTTCCTGTTGGTACCCATTTAATAAAGAAAAGTAAGTTTATCTGTTGTCTAGTACTCGTAGTACAAGCTTCGTCTTAGTTTGGGACTAGATGGCCAAGCGTGACATGTTGTTAAATTAGTTACTTTTTTGTAAATAAATACATATTATACATAGAAAACACCCAGACCAATACAAACAGACATGTTCATGCACATACATGTTTGTACTATGCGGGGATCTAACCCACGAACCTTGGCTCAGATGGCAGAAGTCACTACCAAATCAGCCATCGGGCCAATCGTCATCTAGGTGTCGCCTTAAAAACGCCTCTAACAAAACAGTACTCGTAACAGATTGCTACTTTCCTGTATCACGTGACGCAGCACTCTTGCGACCCTATAGGGTTAGAGGCCCATCAAGTACTGTTAACGTGAATTAAAGCTCGCTCGTAACGGAGCGAAGTTTTTGCCGCCGCTGCAGGAAATCTGCCCTTTATTATGAGTTGTATGTTGATTGTTCTGATGGCATAGTGGTCTGATTCACTTGGTAAAAGACCTTCACTTGGAAGAGAGAAAAGGTGGGGATATTTTTAAAACCCAAGTCGCTGTGACAACGGTCAAGTAACTGGTCAGTTACCTATAAGTTGGAATTGTTTTGGAACTGTTGGGTCGTCTTCTGTATGTAAATAGCGTGGTAAATAGGATAGAGAATATAATCTTCGAATCGGTTTTTGTTGGGTGAGCGCGCTCCATCTTAGACTTTAACTTACATCAAGCGAATGGAAGTCAAGCGCTAAAATTTAACTGAGGACATTGTTTGTTTGTTCTGAGAGCTATTTGTAAAACACCAACAACCTCACAAAACTAGGCAGCTATATATAAAATTATATTTAAATATATAAAATTTGTGAAAGTAGTAAATACTTAGCAATTTCACTATTTAAGAGGCCCAGACCAAAAATGTACTTTTCAATTTGAACTTAAAACTATTTCGACTTAAGACTTAACAGATCGTCTCAGAGTTCCGCGAGTTTCAGAGAAGGCTAGCGATAAACGGACGGTCTGGTTGGTGATCGCAGGGCATAGCTTCTCGCTCCGATCACGTTGCTGCCCGACATCGGTCTGTGGTATTTAGCTACCTTCAATTGTGATAGCTATACCGCCGCCAGTCGGCTGCCAGCGCCTCGTTTGTTATTCGGCAGGATGTACCACGGGCAGGTGCCACCGCCATGCCGACCCATAATCCATTGATAGAGGAATGTAATTAACAAATTATACTTTAATTAAGTGATTATCGTGGCCAGTTAATCGGTAAAGGATAGGGTTACGAAATTGCTGTGTACACTCGTTACAAACGCAGACAATACGTGACGTTTCCTTGCATTGTGAGCCCACTTGCAGGTAAACCATTGCAACTGCACCGAACTGCTGCTACAATGTATCGAAATAATGCAACAGGATAAACTTCCTATTGCAAACCACCACTAAAACAATAAGGTAAGGCACTAAAACTCTTTTTAGGGTTCCGTAGCCAAAATGGCAAAAACGGGACCCTTATAGATTCGTCATGTCTGTCTGTCTGTCTGTCCGTCCGTATGTCACAGCCAGTTTATTCCGAAACTATAAGAGCTACATTATTAAAATTTGGTACGTAGATGTATTCTGTGAACCGCATTAAGATTTTAAAGTAAAATCAGAAAAAAATCCAAAATTTTTGGGGTTCCCCATACATGGAACTGAAACTCAAAATTTTTTTTTCATCAAACCTATACGTGTGGGATATCTATAGATATGTATTTGAAAATGATGTTGAGGTTTCTATTATCATTTTTTTCTCAGATGAATAGTTTGCGCGAGAGACTCTTCCAAAGTGGTAAAATGTGTCCGCCCCCCCCCCCTCCCCCCCCCGTAACTTCTAAAATATGGGCACTATAAAACTGAAAAAAATATATGATGTGTATTACTTTGTAAACTACTAACGAAATTAGTTTCAATGAAATCTAGACAGTAGTTTTTTTTTTCAAACATCATAAATCAAGTTACCTAATTTTTTTCATTCAATTAGTGGTACGGAACGGAACCCTACGTGCGCGAGTCCGACTCGCACTTGGCCGGTTTTTTTATATAAAATGGGGCGTTCAGGATGACTTCACTCCACCTGATGGTAAGCGGTCGTGAGGTCCAAATGTTAGGTCGACAGGCACACTGACCGCTGTGTCTGTCATGTGGGTAGTGACGAGTCATCCAAAGCTTCTTGCTGGGGCTCGCAGGCCAGGCTCGTCTCAGTAGATGGCCTGCGGCCTGGCACGCCTTACTAACTTACTACTAAATACTAACTCATCCACGCTAAGTAGTAAGCAAACCTTGTGGCAGCAGCTAGCCTGCAACCTCGTACGCCTTCAGAGTCTGGACGCTGGCGCTGGGTAGTGCCAAACATTCGTACCTCCATGCTGGGGCTCCACGCTGAGCAGCAGGCAGGGCTCGTCGCCGGGCTCGCGGCAGCAGTCGAGCACGTCCCGGCAGCTGGTCTGCGGCGTCACCGGCACGCAGGTCGGGGCCCAGCCGGACCCGCTCTCGCACCACACGCGCACTATCATCTGTAACAAGGTGACCACGTGTTAAGTAGACGTAGAGATGAAGAGGGATGTAGGGCATAGCGAATCTTCGCTCGAATTGAGCCGCCCGTACCGGGGAAGGACCTCCACCCTATAGAATACCGCAGTCAAATGACCTCTGAGTCGTGTTTCTGCCGGTGAGTAGGGTTTCCGGAGCTCGTGGGGGGTTGGGATTGGGCCGGCATGGCGGTGGCAACTGACAGGTAACTGACCAGTTACTTGCCCGTTGTCACAGCGACTTGGGCTTCTCTTTCGCTTTCCATCAGGCGTAGGGAAGCCATTATGTCGAGCCACTATAAAAAAAAAGGGGGCGGCCTATCATATTTTCGCTCCAAGACAACCTCACCTGACCGTGGTGCCTGCCGAATAACAAACGAGGCGCTGACAACCGTCTGGTGGCGGTATAACTATCACAATAGGGATGTTTCCAGGGTCAAATTAATTACATTACTTATATTTAGTCCGTATTTTAGATTGTAAAAATATATTGGACACGTATTTTTCCTTTTTTCGTTTAAACAAAAAATAACTAAGATACAAGGCATCAAAATTTAGGAGTTGACGTCACTCACACAGTGGCGAAATATCTCCCACTCTTTGACGTCACGCGTAATTTTATTTTATTAACGGGCTATACCTTTGTCATTTTTGGTCTAATTTACAAATGAAAAATACGTGTATTTTCGAACCATCTAAAAGACGGACTAATTAATTATATTTGGCTCAATGGCTGATTTGGTAGTGACCTCTGCCTTCTGAACCAAGGGTCGTGGGTTCGATCCCTGAACAGAACAAACATTTGTGTGCATGAACATGTCTGTTTGTATTGGTCTGGGTGTTTTCTATGTCATGTATGTTATATATGTTGTTTATCAGTTGTCTAGTACCCATAGTTGTTTATCAGTTGTCTAGTACACATACCCGGAAGCGTCGATGTAGGGTATAGAACAGCCAAGCTGAAGTGGGATTGGGCGGGCCATGTGTGCAGGATGAAGGAGGACAGATGGGCCAGGTTCGTCACACAATGGGTGCCAGAAGACGGCTACCGCCGAAGAGGGCGGCCCTGGAAAAGATGGTGTGACGACTTGGCCCATCAATCAGACGATTGGCAGGCTCTAGCTTTAGATAGAGAACCTGGAAGGATTTGGGGGAGACCTTTGCCCAGCAGTGGGACAGCATAGGTTGAAAAAGAAAAGAAAGAAAGAAGTACCCATAGTACAAGCCTCGGCTTAGTTTGGGGCTAGATGGCGCTGTGTGGGCCAGCGTCTTTAGTTATTATTATTAGATTAATGCTGTTGAGTTGAAATTCACTCCTAACCGGGGTCTCCTTACAGCCGGGCCTGGCATTATGCTGTTTTGTCACCCTGCATTTACGCCACTGCTAGAATTTAGACATAACCGCTCTTTCTCACAGGCTCTGTACAGCGCTTCCCGTGCCTCATTCGCAGCAAAGCAATTGTCTGTGACGCCGGAACTTTCGGCGCACAAAGGTTACGTCCGATGCCATTTGATACTAGCCGCAGAAGCAGTGACTATTGTGGACGACGCAACTAGATACTACACAGTATTGGATATTTATTGCTTTTGTTGTCTGCACAAAGGAAAGTGGAAAGTTCGTTTCGCTTGCGTAACGTGTGAAGCTTATGTTTCTTTTTAACGTTCCGTACTTCATATGGAAAAAACGGAACTCTTAAATATGATCACTTCATCGTCTGTCTGTCGGTCAAGACTCGTTCCATAATGGAGTAAACGGAACTCTTATATGATCACTTTGTTGTCCGTCTGTCAAGACTCATTTTCTCAGGAACTCGTTGACACTTCCACGTGAAAATTGTACCTATCACCTGTACTGTATCTTAGGGCTGTGAAAAAATAAAAATTCTAAGCCAATTTAATAAGGAGATATGCAATAGAATCTAAACTCTCTTTTCTATCATAGTCTGTTGGACATGCGCACCATGCTGGACATACCTATGTCCAGCAGTACATACCTATGTCCAGCAGTGGAATGATGTAGGCTGATGATGATGACAACTGCTGGACATAGGCTTTTTTTTTTGTTTTTTTTATGACTACGATGATGGCCAGGCCGGCCTTGTCATCATCACCGGACTGTTGGGGGAGCGGAAGGCTCTCACCCCTAGCTGGACATAGGCCTCCCCAATTGTTCGCTACTTTGCCAGATTTTTTTTTATTTATTTATTGGTACACAAGACAGAGTACAACAATACATGATATGCTTAATAAGTGTAAATAAGGGTAACAGTTAAGCTGCACTTCCACAAAGATGTGTACACAGCATGGAAGGCAAAAACATCTGGTTATAAAGTAAACAAAAATATATATACATATGAAAACAAAAATATATATACAAATTATATATACAAATTATAGATATATATACAATGCATTCAAATTTGTAAACATTATCCTGGCCTTCTCGCATCCAGCACTTGCCAGCCATCTTGCGCAAATCGTCACTCCACCTGGCCTAAGGGCGTCCTACACTATGTTTGCCGAAAAGCGGTATCCACTCTAGAACTCGTTTACTCCAACGGTTCTGTTCAAAATGTCTGCGACCAATATGGTCAGCTTCTACTCAGTGATGGGAAACATACCACTTACTATTATATACGTAAATTGGTATACCCAACGTCTCTGAAATGTAATCCAAGTAATAGCCAAGCACATATGAATGTTGCCATATTGAATTTAAACGTCAAAAGCTAACTTTGGGAGGTTACCAGCCACATTACGCTCCGTCGCAAGTTAGTTACTAATATCGTACTAATGCGATCAAAAGTGCTTGAAATTTGCTTAAAGTGTGGAGGAAGGGGTGGTACCTATATATGGTAGGGCTGCCGCTTGAATTAAAATTCAAACCAATTAGTTACTTTAGATTATTAGGAATACTTCATGCAGGATTCTAAACGCTTTCATTTTACCACCGAACGAGTAGAGATACGGCATCGTTTTAGAATAGAATAGAAAAACATTTTTTCAGCGCACATTAAAAAAATATAGGGATGTACTAAATCTAATAAGTAACATAAACGACAATGTTATACAATATGCAGCCAAATTGGTATCCACGCAGTAAATATCAAGGCATGACAATAACGATACCCAAGACGCTGATTTTTCGTGGAGCCGACAAGAGTGAATAACTTATTACAGTTTTAAGGCATACAATCTTTAGGCGTTCAATCATCATCATCATCAGCCTATTACAGTCTACTGCTGGACATAGGCCTCTCCAGTTGTTCGCCACTTAGAGCAAATATCTGGAGGATATACCCATAATCGCCACGCTGGGCAGGCGGGTTGGCGATCGCAGGGCGTAGCTTCTTGCTCCGGTGACGCTGCTGCCCGTCACCGGTCTTTAGTATTTAGCTACGAGGCGTTCAAGGCGATAGTGAATCGGTATTTTATGGGTAAGCTTGCGCCATCGTAGGCTTCAATATCACCTAACTAATTACCTATATGGAAAGAGACTTTGTAACCTACGTTTTTGTATTGAAAAAGTTAGCTTGATGGTCTTAATTGCAAGTAAGATTGTGTGTTGCGTTCGCCAAACAGCTAACTAGGTGTTTGAAACTCAGAATCGTCTCTAACAAGGCGAGGTGGCAGCCTTAACCTGTCACCTGCATCGGAACTAGCAAATAGCATTATCGGAACTCGCCCGCACGGAGCACCCTCACACAACAAAGCAATACTGATGTAACTTACGAGAAAAGTGCTATGTACACAACACATGTTTGTAGAAATAAAATATATTATTGTCCTCCAGAGAAATACAGACACAAACATTTGTTTTTTTTTATACCACTGGGTGGCAAACAAGCCTACGGCCCGCTTGATGTTAAGCGGTTACAGCCTATGGACACCTGCGACACCAGGGGTATCACACGCGCGTTGCCGACCCTTTAAAAACCTCTTCACAACCTGTTTGAAGGACCCCATACTGTAGTCTCGGGGGATACCCTCGGCTGGGAGCTCATTCCTAAGTATATGTACCACATCATCATTATCAGCCTGTAGAAGTCCACTGCTGGACATAGGCCTCCCCCAATGACATTTTATGACTTGGGGGGATTTGCCTTAGTCACCACGCTTGACGCTTAGCAAGCGCTAGGCGGATTGATGACTGCAGCAGGTTCCATTTGTACCCAGGTAAACGCTGCTGCCCGTTTCCTGATTTTTTTTTATAGTAACTCGACATAATGGCTTCCCTACGCCTGATGGAAGGCCAAAGAGAAGCCCAAGTCGCTGTGACAACTGGCAAGTAACTGGTTAGTTACCTGTCAGTTGCCACTGCCATGCCGGCCCAACCCTAACCCCCCACGAGCTCCGGAGACCCAACTCACCAGCAGAAACACGAACCGGAGGTCATTTGGCTGCGGTATTCTATAGGGTGGAGGTCCTTTCCCGGACGGGCAGCTCAATACGAGCGAAGATTCGCTATGCCCTACCACTCTTACATAATATGATATTCCCTTAATCGTCTACTATGACACCCACGGGATGAGATGGGGAGGTTTAATCCAGTCTAATTCCAGAACCACACGGACCCAAACATTACCAATATTTAAACAAAAATAGGTCTTCATGGTCTTAGTTTTACTAAAACAATATAAAGCATTTTGCATGCACATAATCATAGAACGTTTTCTAAGCCAAACAATAGAATCATTTTGCATACTCAAGATATGATGAATACATTTATGTCAATGCGATGAGATTGAAACTTGCATGTAAATCTAGGTATAGTTCTGTAGATTCGACCAGTATTGCAAACTGTTATTTTTAAAATTTGTTGGCTGATTTTGATCTACATAAGTTTTTGACTGAATAGTTAGAAGATCGCTGTATATGAACTAGGGATTCAGTTCATAAAACCTGACTTAGCGGACTTTGTTCCACCTTTTAAACCTTCTCTGTACCTCAAATATAATTCAAGACCAAAGTTAGCCAAATCGGTTAAGCTGTTCTCGACGTTTAGCGAGATTAACAAACAGAAATTAAGTTTTACATATCATCATCATCAGCCCGTGTTAGTTTTATATGTATCAAGATAATATTTGTTTATTTGTTTTACTTAATTAGCACGTCAAAATGACGCAACTGACTTCATATTCCGTTTAAAGGAACCAAGACACAGAAGAACGTGTGCTGGAAGAGAGTTCCACAGCCTAATGGTACGACAGATGTATAATATCACTCTTTAGTTTATAGTCGTAAATACCAAAGATAATACCAGTGCCAATACACCATAGAGCCAATTACCATCATCCACAATGGCAGCTTTCCATTCTGATAATGATTGCGGTTCCAGGGAATAATTAATCTTTGAGCCAAAGAGGAACTGTAGTCTATGCCCACTTAGTGAACTGCGAGAACAATGGTACTGCAAGTATTAGTTATAAACGGGGACTTTATAATCAATGGACTTGAAATTTGTCCAAGTGATAGTCACATAAGAAAAGAAATTTAAAAAAAAGTGAAAATAATTGCATTGAAATAGATATAACCGAAATTGACTACAGTGCAGTTCTTACCTCGCGCCTCGGTTTTGTGGAACCAACTTCCTGCGACAGTCTTTCCGAACAGCTATGACTTGGGAACGTTCAAGAAACGAGCGTATTCATATCTAAAAGCATGGCAGCGACCCTAAACTCGATTTGAGTTGCGGGTGTCCATGGGCGGTGTCGGCTGCTTACCATCAGGCATCACACTTGCTCGTCTGCCGCCTCTCGCATAAAAAAAAGTAGACCAAAAAATTTTTCGCTTGGTTTCTCTATTTAGAATAGAAGTGATATACTTGTCTGAATATCGTTCCATCACGTCTATTGGTTTATAGGTGCTGTGTTTTAACGGTACAAGGGATCATTTTAATAAGGTAGAAATATGTAAATAGCCAGTTTCTTATGAAAATCAGCTGTGTTATTATTTCATAGTACGCACTTATTTACTTTCTTAGTGATTTATAACTAACATTTTTCACACGCATTACTTTTGTAAGAAACATAGACGTTTGCTTTGCGCGGGTATTTTTGCTGGTGGACTTGTATTGTTATTCAAAGGATTCAGAGTTTGCCCAGAGGTAACTTGTTGACGTTATAGTGAGAGATCGTAAGACACTCACATAGAGCGTTAAGTTAAAGACGCCGTTTAACGTGTTACGAGTTTGAAATGGCAATGAATAGGACACATAGACCCTAAACATGGCTCTTGGGGGAAGACTGGCCGTGAATTAAGGCGCTGGGGAGAAAATCGTCCCAGAGGCAGACCACAGCTGGCGGAAAGACGACATCAAACAGTTGCAGGAATAACAAATAGAATATATTCGACACTGTAATAATAAGATGTAAGGGCCTATCATCTTTGCGGTCCAAGCCAACCTCACCCGCCCGTGGTGCAACCTGGCGAATAACTAACGAGGCGCTGACAACCGACTGATGTCGGTATGACATCAGTTGGTGCAACAACAATCGTAGGCGTAGCTAAATACCACAGACCGACGACGGGCAGCCGCCTCACCGGAGCAAGAAGCTGCGCCCTGCGGTGCGGTCGCCAACCCGCCTGCCCAGCGTGGCGAATATGGGTATAATATCCTCCAGATGTTTGCCCTAAGTGGCGAACACTGGAGAGGCCTATGTCCAGCAGTAGACTGCAATAGGCTGATGATGATGATGATATTCGACAAAATATATATTTTCTTTCACTTTCTTTGCTACATATAATTCATTATTCGTTAACGCATTTGGTCATTAACACGCAATTATGCGTCGTTCCCCTCCGCAGTTGCGTGCAATTGCGCTGCGCATCTGTCCGTGCAGGTGCAAACTTATTGCACTCGACTAGCGCTATAATGACGCTATAATACCTAAAAGGGGCCATTTCAACGTCAATAGGGATTCAGACATGCCTCTGGCTGGTTCCAGAGGTGAAGATAACTCGTTGTGATATGCTGTTGTGTAACCCTATAGACTTTTTGTTGCGCTTATATGCTACTAGTCAAACATGGTTTGGTCATGTCTTTTTCTTACACATTTACCAGAGTTCATAAATCTTACCTTAATAGATTGTATTCTTGATTGCACAAATATAATAATACAGTTACTAGAAAATGTATTAGAAATTAGGCGTTATAGTCGCTAAGAATAATGAAATTATCATCATCATCATCATCAGCCTATCGCAGTCCATTATTGGAAATAGGCCTCCCCAGTTGTCCGCCACTTTGAACAAACATCTCAAGGCTTTGCCCATGATGGCCAAGGCGGGTTGGCAATCGAAGAGCGTAGCTTCTCGTCCGGTGACGCTGCTGTCCGTCATAAAAATGATATGAAAATGTAATTTTAATAGAAAGTAATATAGAAGTCCTGAGGGTGGCAATTGACTTCACCTGAAAGTTCTCTTCTATCGTCATAGCTACTTGATTTTCCCCATCCCACTCCCACTCCCATTTTTTTTTTCATGAGGCGTAAGAAAGCCATTAACCTGTGCCATTATAAAAAAACTATATTAATTAAAGCTACAATATTAAGTATTACAAGCTGTAAGGGATGTAAGGGAGCGATCTATCACCTTTTCGCTCCAAGTCACCCTCTCCTGCCCGTGGTGCATCCTGCCGAACAACAAACGAGGCTCTGGCAAACCGACTGGTGGCGGTAAAATTATCAAGATCGAACGCGTAGCTAAATAAGTACCACAGGCCGATGACGGGCAGCAGCGTCACCGGAGAAAGAAGCGACGCCCTGTGATCGCCAACCCGCCTGCCCAGCGTGGCGATTATGGGTATATCCCCCAGAAGTTTTCCCTAGGTGGTGAACAACTGGAGAGGCCTATGTCCAGCAGTGGACTGCAATAGGCTGGATCCTTAGGGAATACATTGAGCCTACAAAATTCTTAAAGCCCTACACCTGCGATCCCCTGATACTACACGGACGAAGGGTTAACCACATTACGTCAGCGGAAAGTTCACTCCGCATTCAGTTGACATTCTGCTCACGTGTGGAGCTCACATAACGCTCCCCGCATCACATCTGCTGTCTAATCGCCGTGTGCTCGTGGCATTGTTAACAGAGACGTCGTAAGTCAGATGTCCGGACGTTCTTGGGCGAGGGAGGCCGAGTTGATCGGACTTGATGCCAGGGCTGTCACCAGTAATGGTTATATGGGGTACGAACAAGTGGAGAGGTTCCTCTGTGCGGTGTGGTAAATGATAGATGTCCAAAGTCCAGTAGAAATATATATTTGGTGGTGCACCTTATAATATTACATGTTGTTAGCGAGTGGTCGGAATGCGCGGCGGGGAACGACTGCCTGTTAAGCAGCGCACAATACAAAACTGCGTGCGCTGCAAAACTGCTACTGTAGGCCGCTACATCATTCCTCCCCTTTGAAAAAATTTTGGACACAAAATTACACAAAAAAATAGTTATACAAAAATAATTAGTTCAGAGTTACACTGCTTTGTTAATTCACTACACTGTAAACAGCTGGCGACAAGCGAAAAGTGCTGACGAGGTAAAGAGCATTCTCGGTATTGAGCACGACCGGCGCTGCGTCGGCGCATGATCGCTCAAATTACATTCAGTGCGATAACAGTTTCAAGTACCTTTTAAAATATATACATTTCTAAAACGATGGACAAATCTTAAATTTTGTTACACAAGTTTATTTAGACTTAGGTATTACTGATTTCTCAACGACTTTACCTATGAGACAAAAACGAGAAAGGTAGCGAAATATTGAACGGGCTGTTTTGACAACACGCGAAACGCTCAATTTAGTTTCTACACCTTGTTCACCATAACACTTTGCACTGCACTTTTTTCTCCGAGTCCAGCTTGTTGCGATGGAACATGATTGCGTCATCCGAAGTCACGCGGCGAAAACAGTTGAGTCAGCTCCAATGCCTTACGCGCGCATCTGAACGGTGTACCTCATCTCTGTATGGGCATTGCTTCCGTCTGCGGCGTCTATAACTCCAGCTCATCATCCCATGGTACAGCCGTGAGACCAAACGGGGCATGGCGATGACGGCGAGAAAAACTGCATGAGCGACGTCTATTCTACGATTCTTATGATGATGGTCTGTCCTGGTCGCTAATTCTATGTTCGCTCAATAGGACAACCATGTACCTACGTAGTTCACCTCTTTGCGTGATACGACTCCAATTCTGATTCGCTGCTGGCTCTCTGCTGCTCCTCGTCGGTCGCCTGAACGAAGTTTACTTTTGTGCTCTGAATTACTAATGAAATTCTCCACGTGTTTCTTACATGTTGAGTGAAATTTTGCTTGCCGCGCACTATCCGACCGTGAGACTGAAATGTGAGTCGCCCCCTGCACACCGCACAGGCATGTCCCCAAAATCCGTTATCTGCTCCATCTGCGTGTTCTTGTCGGAGAGTCACCACTATGGGGTACGAAGATGTGGAAGTTCCTCTGTGCGGTGTGGTAAATGATAGATGTCCAAAGTCCAGTAGAAATATATATTTGGTGGTGCACCTTATAATATTACATGTTGTTAGCGAGTGGTCGGAATGCGCGGCGGGGAACGACTGCCTGTTAAGCAGCGCACAATACAAAACTGCGTGCGCTGCAAAACTGCTACTGTAGGCCGCTACAGTTATATTTAGCGAACGTAATACCAACCTATAGCGTGTGTATTGATGAAGAGCACGATGATAAAGTGGTTTAGGCTAGAGCCACGTCTCATAGAGAAAGCCTATCGTTTACAGAACATACCCCTACCACCAAAATTAAATTTATAAAAAATCGACTTTGACGTGCAAATTTACTTGTGAATCTATTTGCAGAAATAAATGATTTTATTTTATTTTATTATTTTATTTTAATAAATGGGCAATTATGGGTATATCCTCCAGATGTTTGCCCTAAGTGGCGAACAACTGGAGAGACCTGTGTCCAGTGGACTGCAATAGGCTGATGATGATGATGATATCTATCGTGTCGTAAAACATAAGCTAAGTAAGTCATTTCGGTCTTTTAATGGTCAGTTGTTAACCCTGAACACCGAAGGATAAACGATGACGTCTGATATGCCTCTTTACATAACCCGCCGTGTCTCGTGAGTACAATTAATATAAGGGCATGCGTTTAACATCCATGGCCAATGCTAAAACACTGGTGGTCTGCGGACACAGCGATTGTTATTAAAACTACAAGGCCCGACAGAACCCGGGCAGCAGCATACACGCGAATACATACGTTTTTTAGCTGCAAAAACGCGCTGTACCTACATCGTTTTTAGGGTATTTTCAGCTTTTGATCGTCGCACGCGTGGATATCGGGTTCCAAAAATAGCAGACTTCGATAAAATGTGCTTAAATTTTAAGTTAGACCTCTAGCAGTACATTGGTGAAGACCACATTCCATTCCATGCAGTAGTATTTGCGTAATGCGCGTCCAAAGATACAGTTAATAAATTTTCCCGTTTTCCCAACACTTCCCTTCACTGCTCTGCTCCTATTGATCGTAGCGTGATGAAAAGTACCTATACTATAACCTGCCCAGGAGTATCTAGGAGTAAGTATAAGTATAAGAAGATTTATTATAAGTATAGAAGAAGATATAGAAGATAGACATTATATAAAATTTAATAAAAATCAGCACTGAGACTAAGAAATATAAAGGGTGAGTAGGTGAAAATTCTAACAATTTAGATTTGTAATACATGAACGTTACTAAACGGATACAGTTCGTTAACCGTTGTACGCAACAAAACCAGTAATTACCATTAAGGAATTGTCCGTCATCCCTCAAATAGGACCTAGGTCTTGCACCATTGTATGCAGTGCCGAGTATAGGCATCGCCAAACGCAGGTGTCGCGGCGTTTGTTATGCCTATGTAGCCTAGGTAGCCTAGGTATCCCGCTTTCAATTAGAACCTTTATAGGAACTGGAATTAATTTCGCAACATGGTGTGCTTAGAATTAAAGTATGGTTAGGTTAGAAATGCACGGCCTAATTGTGTAGTTAGATATTGTCAGTCTTTGTTTATCTGTGGTAGGTTCGAAACACAAGAGTACCGAATCCTGTATTTTGAACCTTACTTTAACTTTAATTCGAGCAAGTGAGGTTGACTTGGAGCGAAATGATGAGAGGCCGCTCCCTTGCATCGGCCGGACAATAACAAACGAGGCGCTGGCAACCGACTGGTGGCGGTACAATCATCACAATTGAAGGCGTAGCTAAACATCACAGACCGATGACGGGTAGCAGCTATGCCCTGCTATCGCCAACGCCCGGTGATTATAGGTATATCCTCCTGATGTTTGCCCTAAGTGGCGAACAACTGGTGAGGCCTATGTTCAGCAGTGGACTGCAATGGGCTGATGATGATTATGTTAAATGCTAAATGCTGCGTCTTAATCTACTGGTATTTTCACTGGTTAATTGTAACCATTGAAAAATAGTCAATAATTAATTGCTCTCAAATCCAATATTTATGAAAGGACTTGGGTAGGTGCAAACTTTATAAATTACCAAGCTACTTCTTAAATCGTATCCCCACACCAACATTCACCCTTAACAAAGCGCACATCAAAAAAACAAACAAGTGCGAGTCGGACTCTCGCACGTAGGGTTCCGTACCACTATACAGCTAAATAAATGTTTTTCTTTACGTTATATTATATTGGAGTTAATTAAATGAAAAAATTAGGTAATTTGATTTATGACGTTTAAAAAAAACTACTGGCTAGATTTCATTCAAACCAAATTTCGTTAGTAGTTTTCATAGTGATACACATGATATATTTTTTTCAGTTTTATCATGCCCATATTTTAGAAGTTACGGGGGGGGGGGACACTTATTTTACCACTTTGGAAGAGTCTCTCGCGCAAACTATTCAGTTTAGAAAGAAATGATGTTAGTAACCTCAACATCATTTTCAAATACCTATCCATAGATACCCCACACGTATAGGTTCGATGAAAAAAAAAATTTTCAGTTTCAGTTCTATGTATGGGGAACCCCAAAAATTTTGGATTTTTTTCTGATTTTACTTTAAAATCTTAATGCGGTTCACAGAATACATCTACGTACCAAATTTCAATAATGTAGCTCTTATAGTTTCGGAATAAATTGGCTGTGACATACGGACGGACAGACAGACAGACAGACAGACAGACAGACAGACAGACAGACAGACAGACAGACAGACAGACAGACAGACAGACAGACAGACAGACAGACAGACAGACAGACAGACAGACAGACAGACAGACAGACAGACAGACAGACATGACGAATCTATAAGGGTCCCGTTTTTGCCATTTTGGCTACGGAACCCTAAAAGCGGAATTATACAAATGCCCGCACGCCTCCCATTTCATAATTATTTCTCCCCAACAGCTGAGCTGGTATTATTTATAATACCCATAGGAAAAAACAAAAAGGGTTCCTGAAAGGGCAAGGGAAGCCGTTGGCGATTCCCGTCGCCGCGTATATTGGCCCTTTGGCCGGCACCTTTGTGTGTGCTCTGTTACGAATGTTTTATTATGTTGGTACATAAACATTAGGGATTGTTTTCACACTGTACTAGTTATTCAAGGGAACGCCTTTGGATATGTAGTGTAAGAGAGCGACCTATTATCTTCTCGCTCTAAGCCACCCTCCTCACCTGCCCGTGGTGCATTCGAATAAAAAAGGAGGCTCTAGTGACTAACTGGTGGCGGTATAACCATCACGATTGAAGGCGTAGCTAAATACCACAGACCGATGACGTCGGCAGCTGCGTCACCGGAGCGAGAAGCTATGCCCTGCGATACCCAACCGGTCTGCCCAGCGTGGCGATTATGGGTAAAGCCTGCAGATGTTTGCCCTAACTGGCGAACAACCGGAGAGGCTTGCGCTGTGATAGGCTGATGATGATGTTTTCCAGACAATAAAACACTTACCGGTATCATAGTGGGGGAACATGTGGGACCGTCCGTTTATCGCTTGCTTTCTCTGAAACAAAGAGACGATCTGTTAAGTCTTAAGTCCAAATAGTTTTAAGTTCAAATTGAAAAGTACTTTTTTGAACTGGGCTTCTTAAATAGGGCAATTGCTACGTATTATGACTTTCACAAATTTCATATACGAGTATTATATATTTCATATATTAGAACGTTGGCTACCTAGTTATGCGAGGTTGGTGATGTTTTACAAATAGCTCTCCGAATAATGTTTTACAAACAAACAATATTCTCAGTTAAATTTTAGCGTTTGACTTAAATTCGCTTGATGTTAAAGTCTAAGATGGAGCGCGCTCATCCAACAAAAACCGATTTACCTTGAAATTCTGAAGATTATTTATTATTCTCTATCCTTTTTTGCTCTGGCAACACTACGGAGTAACAGCTGATTTGAACTGTCCCGGTTTTAATTTTAGATTTTTAATGTTTAATTCGTAAAAAGGCTAAATAAACTTTCACTGAATAATAAGTTACTTCTAATTTATGTGTGTGCATAATATTTTACAACAATAATCTGAGTAAAATAGTGTTAGTGCGTAAAATCAAATGTGAATGACAGTTCTACTTTGAATTGAAATTACGTTGTGATTCATTGTTTATCTCTCCAAATAAGGTAAAATTAACTATTTCTTCCATTGTTTAGTGTGATTTATTGTTACAATCGTAAATTCTATTGAATTGGACGCGTTGAGGTGACATTTATAACCTCGTAAATTGTGTAAACAACTTCTTGGACCTACCTACATAATACTTTTGCGCGAATTAATTTTATATTAATCATTAATTAACCATAATGATGACTCGTAGCAAGGCCTTAGCTCGCCAGGGAGGGTCTGGACTCGCCGCAGCTCGCTTGGCAGAGTCTAGACTTGACCTAGCTTTGAAGGAACTGAAGGCCTCTAGGGAGGAAGTTACACAATTAGTTAGGGAGAGAGAAGACAATGAGAGGGAACTGCTGGATGTACTGGAAAAAAGCCGTAGGTTAAAAAAGGATTTGGCAGAGTTACATACTCAGCATATTTCTGTTACCGAGGAACGGGACAAACTTCAATTAATTGTAGATGGGTTTGGGGAGTGCAGCGAGGAGTATGTGCAAAACCTGAGACGGGTGACATTACTGGAGCATGAGCTGCAAGAGGCACACCACCACATTACCCACCTAGAAACGGAAAAACAAGACTTTACTGCGTCTCAAACTCATGCATTATTTGATGAGTTAATCGGTAGTGTTCCCAGCCTTGTTCCTGATGTAGATAACAGGAATCCCACTGTAACGATTGACTTGACCAATGATGACACCCTTCCTTGTAGTCATACAGTGCGGACTGTTAAATGCAGCAGGAACAAATTAAAAAAATATATCAAAATTAATAGGTATATTAACAAAACTCAAAAATTATTAAAAAAACAAAATGTTACATATGATAGGCTTAAATGTATTAAAGAAAGACAGCGACTAGGTGATGAATTGGACTTATATACCTTGGCCTTGGACAACAACATAACCACCTATAAAAACAATATCCAACAATTAGAATTAAAAATTCATAATTTAACGGAATCCTTAGAAACCATGACCAGAAGGTACATGTGTTCTAAGAAGGAGAATGAGGAACACGTATTGGTCTTGAAAAACCTTTTAGACACTTCATTGCCCTGTATTAGTAATAATAATTGCAGTAATAGTAGTAATTTGGACCATTCTCGGACAGTGTGTGATTCATCATTCTCAATTTGTAATAACTTGACGGCTTTGCCCAGTGCAAATAAACTCAGCGGTTCCTTCCCTCGGTCACAAAATATATGTGAAAGTGACTATATTATGTTTAGTGATGAACTTGGTATAAACATGGGCCATTTATTTCAGAACCATACGGGACTTCAAATTTCAAATCACTGTTACCCCAATAGGTCACTTAGAGATATTATGAAACTTATTTGTAAATATAGTTTCAAAGAGAATAGTACCTTAATTATATTGGTAGCAAATAGGGGAAATGTAAATAAAGCTGAATTTAATAACTATTTTGAAAGTTTAAATTCTATATTAAACTTAAATAAAATTGTTTTGTTTACAGTTCCTTATAGTGACAGCTTGTCACATTTGGAAAACAATGCAAGGTACAAAATAAATTTGACAATGAGTACATTGACATATAATAATAATAAATTCCAATTAATTGACATCAATAATAATGTGACATATAATTTAACAAAACATTTATACTGGACAAAAGATAGATTCTATCTTTCGAATTATTTTAAAAAACAAATAGCGATTTCGCTAGCTTTTTATATTAAATACTCAGCCAAGAACTTGGCTACCCGACCTGCTTTTATTGAGCAGTCTATTGACATTACTGATAAATGCTTGGAGTCTATTCCATGCAATTTAAATTATACCATAGGACAATAGAGAATAACTCTAGCGAATTAAATGTAATGACAAAGGAAAAGTCTAATCAGTTAAACATTGTTCACCAAAATATACAGGGCTTTTCTGGCAAAGAACTTGAATTGGAATTATTTTTAAAGGACAAAAATATCCATGTATTGTGTCTAACCGAACATTGGTTACGTCAATCAGAATTGATAATTAGTATTGATAACTACATGGTCATTAGTTCGTTCACTAGGGAAAAAGCTATTAGAGGAGGGTCACTTATATTGTTAGATCAAAATTTATTGAAATGCAAAGATCGTAAAGATATATCATCACACTCTATTGAGCGAACCATTGAAATATCATGTGCAGAGCTTGAGCGGTACATTATAGTCTGTGTATATAGACCTCCATCTGGAAATTACCAGTTATTTGAATCAACAATGGAAGATGTTCTAAAGAAAGTATGTAAATGTAACAAAAAAGTAGTAGTATGTGGTGATTTTAATATAAACATTTTAGATAATTGCCAAATCTCGGTCAGGTTCATAAATTTATTTACATCTTTTAATCTCAATCATCTATTTGCTGAACCGACGCGAGTGACTGCCACATCAGCTACTTGTTTAGACAATATTTTCTGTAATTGTGAAGTCATTACAAAAACTATAATAAATTTTATAAATTCTGACCATACTGGACAGATGGCAGTGTTTGAGCGCCAGAATGTTGGTACTAAATATAGTTATGTTTATAGACCTATAACTGCAAATCGAATAGAAAAATTTCAATCAAATATAAATCATAAGATTTCTATAATGCCTTTCATAGACAGTCATATTGATAAATTATATGAAAAGTTATTTGTCACCATTAAAAAGGAATTTAATAGTGTGTTCACTAAGAAAGAAATTATTGTAGACAATCCTAAAACAAAATTTAGTGATTGGGCTACCAAAGGTATTTATACAAGCAGAAGAAAGTTATTTGATCTATATGAATCCAAGGCTCATTCCAAGGATGACAGATTCATAGAATATGTTAGAAATTACTCAAAATTATTTAAAAAGGTTTGTGCTATAGCCAAAAGAAATTATTTGAAAGAAAAAATTAGAAATTCCAATAATAAAGTTAAAGCCACTTGGAAAATAATTAATAAAGAGACTTGTAAAATAAAATCACATAATAACAAGATCTCTCTTAAAGTAGGTAGTAATCACCTTAGAACTGATGCAGAAGTAGCAAATGAATTTGAAAACTACTTCTCTAATATACCTATATCAGTTACAAGTAAAGTAAAGTCATGTGTACATCTGGCTCAGTCTTTCCTTAAGGACAAAGTAAGTACATGCCAAATCTCATTTAAATTTTCTCATATAGATTTCATCACTATATTAGAGACCTTTAAAGAATTAAATTTAAAAAAGACTGAAGACTTATGGGGAATCTCAGTTGTGGTTTTAAAAACAATTATACCCACTATCGCCCCACATTTGGCTATAATATTTAACGAGTGCGTAAATTTAGGCCAGTTTCCAAATTTAATGAAGTGTAGCAAAATTGTTCCATTATTTAAATCGGGACAAAAAAGTGACCCTTCAAATTTTCGACCTATTTCTATATTGCCAGCACTTAGCAAAATCTTTGAGAAAATAATTTTTAACCAGCTTGTATCTCACTTTAAGGAAAATAAATTGTTGCATGAAAAACAATTTGGCTTCACTAGAGGTAAGTCCACTACCGATGCAGGAGTGGCTCTCATGAAACATATCTTTGACGCATGGGAAAGAAAGCAGGATGCCATAGGTATTTTCTGCGATTTGTCAAAAGCATTCGATTGTGTTGAACATACTACTTTACTTATGAAATTACAGCATTATGGTGTCTCAGATGTTGCGCTAAATTTGTTGCAGTCTTACCTTACAGACAGAATACAGAAGGTTGTAGTAAATGGAGTTGAGTCTCCAGGCGCCCTTCTACGTATGGGGGTGCCCCAAGGCTCAATATTAGGACCCTTACTTTTTTTAATATATATTAATGACCTTCCATATTTTGTTGAAGGTTTATGCGAAACAGTGCTGTTTGCTGACGATACTTCTTTGATTTTTAAAGTTGACAGACACAAGGAGGTTTCCGTCGAAGTGAATAGTGCTCTTTCCCAAGTTCTGCTTTGGTTTGATACGAATAATCTTTTGTTAAATTCGAATAAAACCAAATGCGTTAAATTCACAATGCCAAATGTGAGGCAAAGTAATACTAATATAGTTATAAATAATGAACAAATTGAATGTGTCAACTCGACCACTTTTCTGGGTGTAACATTAGATTATAAATTACAGTGGGCTCCTCATATAACCGCCTTGGCTGGAAGACTCAGTTCGGCTGCATATGCTGTTAAAAAAATTAGGAACCTAACAGACATTGAAACAGCAAGACTTGTTTATTTTAGTTATTTCCATAGTATCATGGCGTATGGTCTGCTTCTGTGGGGATCAGCTGCTGATATCCAAACCATTTTTGTGTTGCAGAAGAGGGCCATTCGTTTCTTGTATGGACTTAACTCGCGTGCTTCACTTAGAGAATTATTTAAAGAAATTAATGTTTTGACTGTAGTATCACAATACATATTTGACTGTATTGTGCACGTACGAAAGAATATTCATCTTTACAAAAGAAATGCTGATTGCCATAAATTTAACACGAGAAACAAGAACAAACTTGCTGTTCCAAATCTCAGGCTGCATAAGACTGGCAATTCGTTTGCTGGGCTAAGTGTAAAATTCTTTAACAAAGTACCACAGAATATTGTTGAATTACCAATACATAGGTTTAAGTCTCATATTAAGTCATGTCTTATGAAAAAAGGATATTATAAAATACAAGACTTCCTAGACGATAATATTACATGGACATAATGAGCTGCTCGCCTGCACTTAACAAATATTGTATTAATGTATGACATCAACAGTATAATGATTATGTATATTTTTGAAAAAAGCCAATATTGATGAGTTTCTTGCGGCACTTCTTCTCATCAGGCCTCATCCTTATCACGTCGAAGTGCTAGTAGGGAAAAAAAAGTTTGACGTGCAAAAGAATTTACTTGTAAATCTACTTGCAGAAATAAATTATTTTATTTTATTTTATTTTATTTTATTTACATACAGAAGACGACCCAACAGTCCCAAAACAATTCCTTTTCAACGAATATGTTCGTAAATGGCACTTTGTCTCGTCGAGTCGCTACAGTCTGAACGGTAGAGCCCATTTGCTAATCGACATTACTGCAGCTATCTCGGCAACCCAGCGGCTATGGTAACTGCTGCCCTCGAAAACTGTTTGCTACTGCATAAATCCACCTATTATCAGACAGGGCGCGCCTCCACGGAAGGATAGACATAAAAATATTCGAGTATATCTATGTGTTATGTTCTTATCGTAGAATTGCCCACTTCATTTGACTGACTGACTCGATGGCTCATTTGGTAGTGAGCACTGCCCTCTGAGCCAAGGGTCGTGGGTTCGATTCCCGCACAGTACAAACATTTGTGTTCATGAACATGCCTGTTTGTATTGGTCTGGGTGTTTTCTGTGTACATATAATATGTATTTATTTACAAAAAAAAAGTATCTAAGTAAGTTTATCAGTTGTCTAGTACCCACAGTACAAGCTTCGGCTTAGTTTGGGGCTAGATGGCGATGAGTGGCCCAGTGTGGCATGACTTGGGTTATTATTATTATTTAATGCTTGATAATTTAATGAAAGTGTCGTATTTCAAGATTTGCGCTACTAAATTTAACACGGTCATTGAAACATGAAAGTTTTTTTAATTTTATTTTTAAAGAATTTGTTGTCGACATTAAGCTATATCGTGAAAGTAGGTTGTGTAAAATTAAGTATAGATAGATATTATGCACACTATACAGTCGACTTCACTAGGTATAGTTAAACATTAGGTAGTAAGTAGTTCCAAATCAGAAAATCAGATAAATAATATTAATTCTAATCATGTCAAAAATCATGTTCCAATCATCTTGCGTTATGTACTACCTACTAACTGCAGTCCAGGAGACTTCGTGCCGCTGCGGAGAGCCTTCCGCGTGGCCGCAAACTTCCTTGGTCCACGTGGAGGTCCTTAAACAGACTCCGAACTCAGGTCGGCCGAAGTAAGGAAAACAGGTGCAGATGGGGATTTACGGACGAGTCTGACCTAGCTTGCGTTTGTGGTTTCACCCCCCAAACCATGGCTCACCTTACATCCTGCCCGGCATGTCCTTTCTCCTGCACACGCGACGAGCTTATGTCGGTCACAGGAGATGCGGTTCGTGTGGCTGAACACTGGTCAGACATTATTTAGATTGCCATCGACACGCTAAGAAGAAGACTGCAGTCCGCGGCTTTAGTAAAGGTGATATGCGAAATGCTTAAGTAATCCTTTAAAAAATAATAGCCTACAACATTGTAAAGTTTCATTAAGCTCATCTATGATTGGTTCTGGGAGCGATGAGGCCTGTCCATTGCCACTTCAACTTTTTTTTTGTTGCACCGGGGGAAAATACCTTTTCCGCATACCTGCTACTTGGGGACGCAGCAGGTTATGTGGGACTCGCTCCGCCTCTAGATGGAAGCAAGACGGAGAATACCCACTACTATTAATCCCCGAAGGAGATTAATAGCAGTTTGCCACTCGAGGAGGCTTCTCTTTGTTGCACCCCATTGCCACTTCAACTACCAAACCGCAACTGACACTAAATAGTTTTTTAGAGGTCCATCTATTGTTAGAGGAGAATAATCAATCGCTGCGGCACAGCACTATTCGCCACGCTCAAGAGTCACCGCACTAACGTTGACAGTTGAAGTTTGACGTAACGGTGACACTGACAGCTGTCATGGAGTTCCCGCCGATTTATTACTTTTTACTTTTTCTCTCTCTCTGGTTGAATGAGTGTTTGTAATTGGATTGTGTAAATAAATACTTTCAGATTATCAATTCTTGTGTTATCACTACGGACACTTGCAACTACAGTTTCATTAGTTCGGCAATTAAACTACCAACGGACCTTCTAGCACTAAAGCAAAGCTTCACACAGTGGAAGACCAACCTTAACACGTAGTTAGTATTAACGCGAACAGCTTTTACTTGCGGTCGGATCCGATGGGCGCAGATAGTACCGGCTCAGATCAGTACTTATGGTAATTGCCTTACTGACAACGAGGCTTAGCGGCGTCCGCCCAGCGAGCCATCTGTCTGTGTAATTTGCTACTGTACATACTCAAAAGTATGTTAAACAGTGTACCATATACGTACAAGTCATTGCTAACCCAATTTCGGCTACAGACAATCTCAACAAGGACGATCACGGGCAGCAGCGTCACCGGAGCGAGGAGGTACCATCGCCAACTAAAGAGGATTTTGATGAATAACAGCGTAGGATTAGAAATAACAGTTTATTGCAAATACAATAAATTATAGTGACACAATGACACATCGAGAAAACGCACATACAGTCTGACAGTTCTGCTCAGAGTGGCGATTAGGTAAAACCTATAACCTATAAATAGAATAACCTTTAACCTACTAATTATAGGTAATACCCATAAACACCACGCCGTGGCGTTTATGGGTATATCCAGATGCTTTCCCTAAGTGGCGATCAACCTATGTCCAGAAGTGGACTGCAATAGGCTGGTGAAATGATATCAAAGCTGTTAGTGATATAGATAACACCTTTTGTTGCCGTTCCATTAAAAGCGGTCTGCGGTATTAATTAAGCCCTAGGCTTATTTAAATTACCACCTATATTACGCCTACTTACCTCATTATCCCGCCCCGATTCCTGCCATTGTCAGCGCGCAGCGTGCAATTTTATACCCTCCATTATTCGCTAATCCCGGCTTTGCTGGCTTTTCTTATTCACGCAAAAAAGCTACATTTCTAATTTCCATCTGTAATTTTTGGCCTGAGGTTTAAGGCCTGAAATAAAAAATGTCGAGACTAGCAAAATGAACGAATGAATATCATCATAATCAGCCTATTGCAATCCACTGCTGAACATACGCCTCACCACTTGTTCGCCGCAGATGTTTGCCCTAAGTGGCGAACAAGTGGTGAGGCGATTATGGGTATATACCCATAATCGCCACGCTGGGCAGGCGGGTTGGCGATCGCAGGGTGCAGCTTCTCGCTCCGATGACGCTGCTGCCCGTCATCATTCTGTGGTATTTAGCTACGCCTTCAGTTGTGATGATTCTACAGCCACCAGTCGGTCGCCAGCGCCTCGTTGTGTAATAAAGAGTATGTAGATACTTGTAGAAGTATAGTACACTTCTTCAGTATTAAGTTGTGAAGAAGTGTAGTGAAGAAATTGGAACTACAGCGAATTAAACGTTAAACTCTCAAATAAATTCTCGATTGAACGTTATTATGCTGTTATCGTTCACGCCAAGATGAGTGGGTATTGAATATTGTTCCGCAATATTCAAATATGCTAACTCACAGGCCATGGACTGCTAAATATTCATAAGCCGCACTCTTAGGCCTCTCGCCGATGAGTGACTGGTTATTATGTTCCTGAACAGTGCCGACAACTTGCCGAACACAATCTACTGCAACAACAGCTGTGCATATTTTTTTTGACATGCCACGCTTGGCCACACATCGCCACCTAGCCCCAAACTAAGCCGAAGCTTGTACTATGGGTACTAGACAACTGATAAACTTACTTAGATACATTTTTTTTTGTAAATAAATACATTGTTTGACATGTTCATGAACACAAATGTTTGTACTGTGCAGGAATCGAACCCACGACCTTTGGCTCAGAGGGCAGAGGACACTACCAAATGACCTTATTATCCTTATAACAACAATAATTTGATAGTGAACCAAACATATCACTATCCTCATCAACCTATTACAGTCCACTGCTGGACATATCCAGCTGTAATAGGCTGATCTCCAGTTGTTCTGGATATCATAATCGCCACCCTGGGCAAGCGGTTTGGCGATCGTAGGACGTAGCTTATATTTGCACACATATCACTGGTATGTGTAGTGATATGTGTGTGTATGGGGGGATGTAAGGGGGCGACCTCACCTGCCCGTGGTGCATCCTGGCACAGTGTGGCCCACCTTGGCCCACGGTGTCTTGATTATTTATTTATCCCGCAATATTCGCGCTCCAGGGGCCCTACTACAGAAAACGAAAACGATCGTTCGTTGAACGGATCGCGTATTTTTGCCCCATAAATCCCTCTCATTTGACCCTCCCGTGTTCTTATATTGTTGAAAATTCTCTATATATCAATTAAATTGTTGAAAATTGACGTTAATGAATTTTAGTTCGTATATTCGAACACAGGAGGGACAAATGAGAGGGACTTATGGGGCAAAAATTCGCGATCCGTTCAACGAACGATTGTTTTCGTTTCTGTAGTAGGGCCCCAGGCGACAAAATGCATTTCACAACGGCCACCGCGCCAATCGCCGAATCAATATCAATCTTTCAAGTACTACAATCTATCCCGCATTAAAGCACCGTACTAAAATTATTGTAATAAAGTAAAATCGTTAGCGCAGGCCGCGGCTCCCCGGCTTAACGGGTAATGGGCGGGTAGGAACAGTAATCGGCTTACGTCGCAGGAACAATGCGCGTTTGGTTTAGATGCGGTTGGGCCCGATAGTGAGGTAATACTATTTAAATGTGCTACAAAAATGGATGTAGGGATGTAAGGGAGCGACATATCACCTTTTCGCTCCAAGCCATCCTCACACCTGCCCGTGGTGCATCCTGCCGAACAACAAACGAGGCTCTGGCAAACCGACTGATGGCGGTAAAACCATCACGATAGAAGGCGTAGCTAAATACCACAGGCCGATGACGGGCAGCAGCGTCACCGGAGCGAGAAGCTGCGCCCTGCGATCGCCAACCCGCCTGCCCAGCGTGGCGATTATGGGTATATCCTCCAAGTTTGCCCTAAGTGGTGAACAACTGGAGAGGCCTATGTCCAGCAGTGGACTGCAATAGGCTGATGATGATGATGATGACAAAAATGGAAATTATCCATTGGTAAAGTCTAGCAATAATACTGTATTGTCGATGACCTGACCCTGTCTCGTCGACTCGACTCACTGGCATTGCGAAGAGACGTTGCATCCATGTGCGTTCTCTACCGCATCTATCATGGGGAATGTTCTGAAGAATTGTTTGGTTTACTGCCTGCAGCGGAGTTTCTTCACCGCATCACACGTAACCGACTGAAATTCCATCCACATCATCTCGATGGCTGGCGATCCTCGACTGTACGTTTTATGAGAAACTTCTTGCCTCGCGCCTCTGTTTTGTGGAACCAACTTCCTGCGATAGTCTTTCCGAACAGCTACGACTTGGGAACCTTCAAGAAACGAGCGTATTCATATTTAAAAAGCCGGCAGCGACCTTAAACTCGGTTAGAGCTGCGGGTGTCCATGGGCGGTGTCGACTGCCTACCATCAGGCATCACACTAGCTCGTCTGCCACCTCTCGCATAAAAAAAAAATACACGTACCCACATAGGCGATGTTATGTTGCCTAAATAAAACGTGCCCATGCGTTAACGATAATTTTCGTGAATGATACTGTGCGGGAATCGAACCCACGACTCTTGGCTCAGAAGCCAAATGTGCCATGGAGCCAGTCAATTGATAGCCTCGAATATTGTTTTTTATGCCAACTGCATGGCACGAGTACAAGTTTTATTTCACCGACCCCGAAACCCCACAGGCGAATGAACATTTCCGCACATACGGTCCCACCGAATTCCTGACCGGAACGATTCGGCAGCCGGCGTTGGGCAGGAATCAGTTCACGTGTGTTGCGGGAGCGTATTTGCGTGACGCGCCGCTAGCCGATCGGAAGGGACAAATTGGTGGTCTGGCGGTTTGGCCCCTGGACAAGTGACCCGTAGAGATGGGTTACGGAAAAACGACAATAAATTGATTGGTATGTTGTCTGATAGTTATATCCTATATTTGATTTTATACAGGCTCGGTGGCTCATTTGGTAGTGACCTCTGCCCTCTGAGCCAAGGGTCGTGGGTTCGATTCCCGCACTGTACAAACATTTGTGTTCATGAACATGTCTGTCTGTATTGGTCTGGGTGTTTCTATGTATAATATGTATTTATTTACAAAAAAAAATGTATTTAAGTAAGTTTATCAGTTGTCTAGTACCCATAGTACAAGCTTCGGCTTAGTTTGGGGCTAGGTGGCGCTGTGTGGCCCAGCGTGGCATGTCTTGGGTTATTTATTTATATCTATCTTCTATCTATCTATACTTATAATAAAATTAATCTGTAGAGAGGTCGATTCTGTACCTACATTAAATAAGTTTATAAAATAACTATTAGGGGGTGATTAATGAACGATACTGATGCCAAAAATGCAATCAGTAAAATTGTTGACTGTCTGTATGTTCGTTATAGAAACAAAAAACTGGACGGGTTTTAATGAAAGTTTGCACAATTATTTTTCATAATCCTGGTCAAGTTATAGTATACTTTTCATCACGCTACAATCAATAGAAGCAGAGCACTGAAGGTAAGTATTGGGAAAACAGGAGAAATTTTTATCTGTACGTTTGAACGTGCATCATGCAAAAACTACTTCATGGAATTGAATGCGGTTTTCGCCAATGTATTGCTAGGGATCTAACTTAAAATTTAGGCACCATTTTATGGAAGTGCGTTATTTTTGAAACCCAATATCCACGCGTGCGACGCCGCTGGCACAGCTAGTTATGTCAACCTTCCGTCGCCTTATGGAGAGCGGAAGAGGCCCAAGTCGCTACGGCGACGGATACGAAACTAAATAAATCATTTGTCTATTATAGGCAGTGGATCGCGTCTTTTTTTTTTTTTTTTATTAGTGAATGGGTAGCGCTTGACCTCAACTAGCCTGATGTTAAGCGATGTTGAGGCCTAAGATGAAGCGCGCTTACCCATCAGAAACCGATTCACTCTCGCCTTGAAAATCTGAAGATTATATTCCTCGGGGAACACGGACTCCGGCAAAGAGTTCCACAGTTTAGCCGTTCGCACTATGAAGGAAGAGGCAAAGCGCTTTGTGCGAGTTTTTGGAACCTGCACCATAAATCGGTCTATTGGCAGAAATTTAAATTCGATGAAATGTTTTGTTTCTTCTTTAAAAATGTTTTATTTTAAGCACAAACATTTATCATATGTATTTGCAGATGCTCGTATCTTCCCCATCCCTAGCACCAGGAATTTCCTACGGGCGCATGGTTCGGACCGCCGCGCCGCCCATCCACCGGGGCCACCGGCGCTCCGTCGCGCCCCGGGATTGATCCAATAACGCCGATATCCCTACCTGGTCATAGGAATGTACCTACATAGGTATTTAATAGTAAATATTATTCGTATATATAGATATATGACTGGCTCGGTGGCTAAATTGGTAGTGATCCCTGCCTTCTGAACCAAGGGTCGTGGGTTCGATTCCCACCCGGGACAAACATTCGTGTGGTGGGCACTTGTGTTTGTCCCGTGTCTGGGTGTTTATATTTGTATTTAAGTATTTATTTGTGGTACCTTCGTTGTTCTGATACCCATGACACAAGTGCTTAAGCTACTTACTTTGGGATCGGAGCAATGTATGTGATGTTGTCTAATATTTATATTATTTATTTATTTATTATGAGTAATGTATACTATTAAATTATACTCGTATATAAATTCATGGGATGGGGATGTTAGGGAGCGGCACGTGCATCCTGCCGAACAACAAACGAGGCGCTGGCAACCGACTGGTGGCGGCATAACCATTACAAAATGAAGGCGGAGCTACACACCACAGACTAACGACGGTCAGCAGCGTCACAGGAGCGAGACGCAACGCCCTGCGATCGCCAACCCAGGCCCAGCGTGGCGATTATGGGTATATCCTCCAGATGTTTGCCCTAAGTGGCGAACAACTGCAGAGACCTATGTCCAGCAGTGGACTGCAATAGGCTGATGATGATGCTACAATGTTTCTAATAAAGCCTACCAGCCTTTATTCTTCAAGTCACTGTGATCTTTCACCGTGACACCGTGACGGGGTGTCGCTCCAGACTATGACAGGTCACGCGAGCGCGACAAAAGGAAATCTAGACCAATTGATCGGATCTATCTCAGGTCTGTTTTCCCTTCTATTGTCGTCGCTTGTATGACATTTACATACCCGTGCTCCATCTGTATCTTTAACTTACGGTATACTTTAGTATAGGGTTGCCTATTGTACAAAAAGTTTACTACTTATAACAACCTTCACTTTTACAGATCAATTTATAATTATGAGTTGTCATTATTTACATAATTGTGTTCTCATGTTAAAGTTCCGTCGAGAAGCGCCCTATACTCATATGCTGCCATGATATCTACACTAGACTCGGTTTGATACATCTGGGCTGATAAAAAATTGTCGTGAGATAACACAATTTGAGTAGCGCGACTAAAACGACCAAAACTAAAAAGCGATAAATAACGTAAGTAATTCTATCCTTAATACATAATTATTTAAATGTTACAATTATCACTTATTTTTGAAGTCGGTGCCTCTCGTAGACTGTTGTTGTATGACGCGCGCGGCCGGCAAATCCACACGACAATATACATTTATTTGTTTGGCTGGCACCGACTTCAAAAATAAGTGATAATTGTAACATTTAAATAATTATGTATTAAGGATAGAATTACTTACGTTATTTATCGCTTTTTAGTTTTGGTCGTTTGTGTTTTTTTTTTTGAAGTCGGTTTAATTTTTTTTTTTAAATAATTTTATTTCTCTATTTTTAGTTGCGTTAATGTGCTGTGACCTTGAATAAAGGCTAATTAATGTCCTTAAGAGTTTTACTTAGGAATGAAAAATTTTGCTTTAAGTCAAGTGAAGACTTTGCGATCTAGAATCAAGCATATCACTTACCAAATCACCTGCCCTATTAGCCCTGCATAAGTACATACTACTACCTAGTTTAATATCGACCAATGTCAGTACTGTCCCTTAACTCCTAACCGTTAAGGAGTTCTGTGGCTTCATCATCAGCACCAGATGTTGACGCCCGGAAGCATACACCTGAGTAAAATATGATTACGTAACAAAAACACCATATGAGCATACAATTTTCGGTTGTTGCCCTCAATTTCTCCAGGATCCCATCATCAGATCCTGACTTGGTGATAATGGGACCACCTCGGAAGTGTCCTCTGTCGAACTGTCGAAAAATTTTTGAAATCCATCCATAATTGACGGAAATATCGGTGAACAAACATAAAAAAAAAAAAAAAAAAATATTATACATACAGACGAATTGAGAACCTCCTCCTTTTTTCGAAGTCGGTTAAAAATCAACAATAGTAAGACTTTAATTGTGTTTTTTTTTATAAGAAGAGCTTTCAAGATGTCCTCACTCCACCTGATGGTAAGCGGTCGTGAGGTCCAAAAGTTAGGTCGACAAGCACAATAGAACAAAACCCATTGCGCCTGTCGCCCTCACCCTGAAGGCCCACTGAGATGCCGTTTCACGCCCCGCCTAAAGAACCCAGGATTGTAAGAGGAAGGAAACACATGAGCTGGAAGGGCATTCCATGACTTAATGGCAAGGGGCAAGAACGAAGAACTAAACCTCTTAGTGCGCGCCACCATCGTCTTGTGTTTAGTTGTAACTATTCTACTAATAAAATATCTCTTTACATGGGTTCTCTACACAGGTTTGTGCAAGGCGGCCGGCATAGTTGGATTCAAGAAGCCTAGGTTTGACCAGCATGCCGATAGCAACAGAAAAGTGATTGATTTGATTAGGTTCGATGGATGATTTGGATAGGACTGAGCGATTTGAGCTTCTTGAGCCAGGGAAAGCAACTAAGCTGTGCCCATAGGCTGAGCCAATATAAAAAAAGAAATAAGAAAAGTTTAGTATTTTTGGCCATCACAACGTATATGTCACCGGAAAATAGCAAGAATCGTAAGTTGATCAACTTCCTAGGTAGTTGATTAACTTTCGGAATATAGCAAACGGTAGTTGAAATGTATTATTAAATGCAATGGATTTCAGTTAGTTGATCAATTTACGGTAGCCTGACAGTCATTTAATAATTAATTTACTATTTTGACACAAGTAAAATCGTCCTCAAATGGGCCAATCGTTGCTCAATGTACTATTTAACGGTGCACTATTACCCGTAACTTAATACACTGTTCCCTGATTGGTTGCCGGGATAACGCCACGTGAGCCATTGAACCAATCAACGTTCACCTCACCTTCGTCGGATGATTTTACGGCAAGACCCCGTAAAATGATCAATTTACTAAAATTCATACGTTAAATAATACATTTCAACTGCCTTTTATTATTTTCCGGAAGTTAATCAACTACCTAGGAAATTGATCAACATACGATTCTTGCTATTTTCCGGTGACATATACACTAATTAATACTAATTACACAAAAGACAGACAAACACACAACATAATGTCATTAGACCGGACATGGGTAGTGCGACGTCCAAAATAAAAGGCTCACTCAGCAATAAGCCGTGGCCCGCGTGGAAGCCGGAAGAAGAACATTTTGACAGCTGGCAATGCTCAATTTGCAGTTCGAGTGGGTGGCAACCCTAAGGATAATGCACCGAGCCGTCTGTCCGTCACGCCATTGTGTGCTAATGCGCGCCGCTACCAAACGTCGGCGTGGGCGGTTACCGTTCGGCAACACTCGCTTAATTAAATCGCATTCACAAAATTAATACATCTCTTTGACAGATCGCCGGCTGACATTTGGCGTAGCAAAGATTTTTTATGTTCATATGTAGAGCGTCAGCGGCGTAGTGGTTAAGGCCTTTGACTTCCCTGCTGGAAATGTTAGTTCAAACCTAAATTCGATGGATATAGGCATCTCCAGTTGTTCGCCCCTTTGGAGAAACATCTTTAGGCTTTACTCATATTCGCAACGCTGGGCAGGCGGGTTGGCGATCGCCCTGTGGTATTTAGCTATACCTTATTAGTGCTATTTAGCCACCAGTCAGTTGCCAGCGCCTCGTTAGTTATTCGGCAAGATGCACCAGGTGATGGTGGCTTGGATGGAGCGAGAAGGCGATAGCTCCCTTACATCCCTCAAATTCATATTTAGCAAAATTAAAATTGAAATGACGATATCAAAATACCTATTCAAAGCCTATACTCTACAATACTCTATAATACCTATTCACTACAATTTGCTCAAGTCTCAGAACGTTATTATAGACAGAACCAATATCAGTTTGCAATAACAACATTGTATCGGTGCCTCGTCTCAAAGACGCATTCAATCCTCCGAGGCCAGTTCGTTAACGACCAGTAATGGGTTAACAGCCAATAAAAGGCGGACACCCTGCAACGGAATTATTTATTAATGACTTGTTGAAATTGCATTGATAACGATTATGGGGTTAAATCGGATGATAAGTATGAGAAACTTGTGCAGGTTGTGGTGGTTGGAATGTAGGGTTATAGTTAGTAGTCTTGTTCTCTGGTAAATGATGGAACTCATGCATTTCTCTTTACGTAATAATAAGCCAGATAATGAGAAGAGAAAAGTGTATATGCACAAGTTATATTATGCCGGTTTCTTGTCGGTTAAAGTCGAGCTATGGAAAGCACTACCCTTGTTAAGAGCTAGGGTACGAAACGAGCATAATGCCATAGGAGGAAAGTTATCGACAAAACCCGGAGGATTATGTCTGTTAGTCTTGGACTGGACACAGACGCTAGGTAAACGAACTGTAGGACGCCCTGTAACCTGTAGGGCTGATAACGTCAGAAGAACTGCTGACTGACTGACATTGGCTGTATGGGGAAGACCTTGATAAAGAGAAGTGGCGCGAATCAGTGGCTGATGGCGGACTCATGATTATTGACGATTTGAAAGCGATATTTTGAAACTTAGTAATGAGCTATTTTATAGTCATCGCATGAAAACCTATTATAGGAATTGCATGAAGTAAACAAAGTTTACCAAAATAGTCAAACAGCAAAAATAATTCTACGCAACACGCAAAATTCAAAAATGGCTTGTATTCAAATACATACCTCACCATAATGACCTAAAAGTCGGCTGCTTTTCAACTTTTGCTGCTATTTGTACCACGACAAGCGAAAACAAGAATTACCATACTTTGTAATGCAATGCAAAGTGATCGTTTAAGCAATTGACCGTATCCACATTACAATGTTTACGAAGCTATTCCCATCATCAATTGACTGTAGGTACCTTAAAGTTTAAACACAAAACACTATTTTCCAAATTGCATTTCTCGGAGGCATCCGACAGGGAGCGAAGTACAAAAAGTTAAGTAATTGTGTGTAATTGAGCTCTGTCAATGAAGGAGAACCGCTTGAATAAGCTACATTTTCAATATATTTTAACCGGGTCCAGTATAAGATCTTTTTGAAAAAAGATTCGACGGATTAGTCTGCGCCACAGTTTTTTGCTAATAAACGTCACGGCAATGACTATTATGTATACTTAGTTTTAAGTCAATTGTATGGTGTGTTTGTCTATTTATCTTTCTATCAATGCAAGACAGTGAACACGAAAGAAAAATAATTCAGTATTTACCGCAAGGCGTAGCTCCTCGCTCCGGTAAGGTTGCTGTCCGTCATCGGCCGATGGTATTTAGCTACGCCTTCAATGGTGATGGTTATACCACCACCAGTCAGTTGCCAGAGCCTCGTTCGCTGTTCAGCAGGATGCACCACGGGCAGATGAGGTTGGCTTGGAGCGAAAATATGATAGGTTACCGCTACCTTACGTCCTATATTAGAGTGTACCTAGCGCTTTTTCGATGCCAGATCTCAACATATCAGCGTTCTTGGTCACTTTTGGACTTCAGATCAATAGACGAAGACTTCGGTATAACGATAAAGGTCTCACGTACACTTTGCTTCGGAAAACGGAACCCAAAACGGCAGAATTAGCCCGGCCATCCCCATCGCGGGGCGCGCCGTGAGCCGCGCACAATCAAGCTGTCAGGGCCGGCGCGCGCGCACCGGCGTGGGAAGCGCCACAGCTGATCGACAGCAACGCGATGCCGATGCTAAGTGTACCTACTTTCCCGGTTTACATACATATATGTTATATTGTAATAGAAACTCTTCTTCTCAGTCGTTTTCTTCATTACTGAAGGTCGTGCTCGTCTTGATAGGCCCTGATAGAAGTTTTATCGAGCTGCTTCCACATCACCCTGTCATCAGCCCGTCTGAGCGCCGCAGTCAAACTAATCCCCATGACCGTGACATCTTTGATGGAATCAGACCAGCGGATTGGTGATCGCCCACGTGGTCTTTTTCCATCCACTTTGCCCACAACATTGGGGATGTAAGGGAGCGACCCATCATCTTTGCGCTCCAAGCCAACCTCACCTGCACGTGGTGCATCCTGCAGAATAACAAACGAGGCGCTGGCAACCGACTGGTGGCGGTATAACCATCACAATTGAAGGCGTAGCTAAATGCCACAGACCGATGACGGGCAGCAGAGTCACCGGAGCGAGACGCTACGCCCTGCGATCGCCAACCCGCCTGCCCAGCGTGGCGATTATGGGTATATCCTCCAGATGTTTGCCCTACGTGGCGAACAGCTGGAGAGGCCTATGTCCAGCAGTGGACTGCAATAGGCTCATGATGATGATGATGATGATTGCCCACAACCATCAGTTTGTCGAGGCTGCCTGGCTGCCTCCTACTTGTAGTACTCCGAAGTAGGTATAGGTAATAAAAAAATCTATAAGTAAATGGGTAGCCTATGGCCTGGTAGGCCTATGTCCAGCAGCGAACTGATATAGGCTGGTGAAAATATTTATAAAAAAATCAGTCGAATAGGGTATTATGGCTAAAAATTGTAATTAGTCCGTCTTTTAGCTTCTTCAGAAATAAAAGACACGTATGTTTATTAATATTGTACTACCGCCTAATATTGTACCTCGATTTGTCTTTGTATATACATAGTTTGGTATGCAATAAAGAATTCAAAACAATAGAGATCTCGTGATCTCGCCCCTGAACTCTAAAACGCCGAGATTACGAGCAGAGCGCCAATTACTTCGACTACTGACTGATGGCCACGACCACTCAAGATTAGCAACCAAACTATACATAATAACTTCCTCCAAACAACACATTACGCAACTAGTGCGGTCTAAGGACTTGCCGATAGGATATCGATTGAAAACTTATTTATTTATTAATTTAATCTTTATTGCACAGTTAATAAGTGTACAAAAGGCGGACTTAATGCCACATAGGCATTCTCTACCAGTCAACCATTGGGCTAAGCAGAAAGTAATAATAAGGGAGTGTGCCAAAAAAGTTTGAAAAACAAAGACTAATAATAATAATATGTAATAAAATCTATAAATATACATATTTATACAGAAATATACATAATATAATATTACATACAATATGTAGGTATAGAATAAACTAATAAATATTTCAATACACGCGTAAGTTTGCATGTATGTAACATGCAAACATACGCGTTCAATTACATTCTGCTGCTTTGCGTGCCAAGTACTCCGCCAGCCCAATCTAGTCTTTTCTCGGTCTCGGTCATTAGCTCAGCTAGTAATCAGGATTCACATGCGTGAAGAAGAAGACAGCAGATCAAATAATAAATAACCCAAGACATGCCACGCTGGGCCACACATTGCCATCTAGGCCTAAACTAAGCCGAAGTATTACGGGAACCTACTATACAGCTGATGAACTTACTTAGATAACCCACGACCCTTGGCAGATCGCAAATCACTACCAAATGAGCCATCGAGCCATTCGTGGGGATAGGGTACTATGTACATAGTACTGTACAGTCCATCATTCTAGAAAATTTACATCAACCATTTTCAAACTAAGGATATCCCTTGTTCTATAAGTACCAGATGACTGGAAGCCTCTACCAGAACAGCCAGATTCGAATAATTTAGAAAAGTTAATCTCTTCTTAAATTGAATCGCCCGGGAATCGAACCCAGAACCATAGGCGTTTTAGACTTAACGCTCTAGACATTGTGCCAAAATACGAAACTATTTTATACTGAGATACTTTATTACTTATCTATTTAATTACATAATTGATATTAAAATAATTATAATATGATGTGATACCAATCGGTCATATCGGAATCTGATTTCATTATCGAATAATGATTCGATACAGATATTAGTAAAAATAGTAATCGACAATTCATAGTATCTATTGTGTGTATCGCAACACTATCCATAACCTTGTGAATTCCAAATAATGATACCTTTAAATCGCCTTAAGTTTCACACATCACGTTACGAGGCATTTTTGCCGCTATTTGTATTCTTGATTGATATAATAGAGGCTTTTTTCGTTAATAAAAAGCCTGACGATTAATAATCGTCATTATCATTTGGTATTCTTTTGTGGGCGTGAGCATGAATGTCGGAATTTCCATTGAATATGCGAGAGTCCGCTACTCTATTTGAGCGTGTTTTACGTCTCGTGTTCGCGATTACTGAGGTATTCTTAGCATTGAATAGGTATAGAACGTTATTGATTACCTGGATAATAATAATCTTCTTCTTAGTCGGGCACTCTAGGCAGAGTGGTCGTGGTTACAGATGGGCAGAGCTGCGGCTCAGCGTTACTGGTCACTGTCAAGGATGCGGCACGTTTTGCTATAATTCTCCATCTCTGCCGGTTTTCTGCATTACGTACACACTGCACGGTACTCGATCCGGTAGTCGCCTTGATAAGGTCGATCCAACGGGTTGGAGATCGACCACGACTTCTTGCTCCCTCCACACGGCCCTGCACCACCAGTCTCTCCATCGAGCTTTCATTCCTCGAGATGTGTCCAAAGAACTTCAATAATAATAAATAACCCAAAACATGGTAACGGAATGTAAGGGAGCGACTTTTCAAGCCAACCTTACCTACTAGTGTGGTGCAGCTTGTCGAATAACAAATGAGAGATTGCAGAGTGGCGATTATGTATGATATATGTTTGCCCTAAGTGGCGACCAACTAGAGAGGCCTATGTCCAGCAGTGGAATACAATAGGCTGATGTTGATGATTGACCCAAAACATAGCACGCGGGCCACGCACTGCCGCCTAGTCCCAATGGTTATGGTTACAAGACAACTGATAAACTTACTTAGATCCTTACTTTTTGGTAAATAAATATTAAATAAGTACATATATTTATACATGGTAAACACCCCGACCAGTTCAAACAGTTATGGCACACAAATGTTCATCCTGAGCGAGGATGGAACTCGCGGCCAATGTGTCACAGGCAGCGTTCACTGGGTACCTAACATTTTGTTCTTCATCGGTGGCATAGAGCTTATCTATCACGTCAAGTCGATTTCCTATTACACTATACAATTTACTTGAGTTTCTTCCAGTCAACTTTTGGGTCGAGGATAGTTATTAATAGAAGGGAACCACCTCACGGTTTCATATAAACTATTTGGAACTACTAATTAATAGATATTAATTTATAATCTAGTTATACATAGATGCCAACTGTTTCGTATTTTTAGCAGCATAAATAGGTATTAATCGTAATTATTCTTACACAGTTAGTGTAATATAATTACCAACATTTATCCGCTATTTCCCTTTTTCAGCCTTAATTGACACATTTACGGTGGCTCAATTAAGGAAAGAAACTTAATTGGACGCTGTTAAAGTGCTTTTCTATTAAACCTTCCTACTTTGACGGACAGCGGCGTCACCGGAGCGAAAAGCTAAACCCTGCGATCGCCAACCCGCCTGCCCAGTGTGGCGATTATGGGTCTATCCTCCAGATGTTTGCCCTCTGGAAAGACCTATGTCTAACAGTGGACTGCAATAGGCTGATGATGATGACCTTGATTGCCTCGTATGTCTACTGAAAGCAAGTCGCCTAAGGACAAACAGGACCCGGGTCTGAATATTCTCAGAGTCAAAGATTGTTACCGAGTTTTTCTGTCAAGAAATTACTCGCTGTCATTAGCAACTGCGGATTCAGGTGGTTGGACAGTAAAGGTTGACTTTGTTACAATCTTATACCATCATAGAAGATCTAATTGATATGGGTACAGCAACCAAGTATGGGTTAAATCTGCTCTCTTCATTACGTAAATGATTTTGTTTGTGAGGTGTTTTTCTGTAATGCATGTGTTTTATGCTATAAAGTGTATGTATCTATCTCACGGTTGACTGGTAAAGAATGCTCCTAGAATTAAGTTTCGCCTTTTGAACCATTGTGTGCAATAAAGTTTAAATACAGAAGTAAAAATAAAGCAAAGGCATTGATTTCAAGGTACCCATTTAACAAAAACAAGTGCTGCACCCAAGCTTTCGACCACAAAAACCGATAAAATTCAATAATAACGATTTAAAAATTGCAAATTTGTATCGTAAATATGCGTGCATTGACAACCGTTTATGTTTTTTTAACATTGTCACCATAACTTCATACATACATACATTATTGCGTGTATTAATGCACATTGAAAAGAACAACTTTTTCGGTGCTAATTAAAATCAAAATACCGCTGGGTTTTGCAACACGGGACCACACAAGACAGGAAAGGAGCAGTGTCTCAACTGTCACGGTCTGGTATATAATTAAAAATTAATTGGAATTGTGTCTACATCATGTAAGAGATAACCATATAAGAAAAAGCATTTAAAGTAGATATTAAAATAATCCAAGACATACCACGCTGGGCCAAACAGCGCCAGCTGGCCCCAAACTAAGCCGAAGCTTGACGATTAATTGACGTCTAACTAACGTAAAAATTTCGTTATTCGCAGTCATCATATTTACAGCTGCAGAGACTTATCAATGATCTATATCCATAGTAATACGAATACAAACGATGTGATCGTAACAACTTTACCGTAAACCTGTGAACAGGAGATCAACATTAAGGTATCCTCGTAACAACTCACCGTCCGGCTAAATAACACTGTGTATCTTGATTGCGCTCATCATGAAGCGACAAAATTTGGTTTGCAAATCCAAGAATAATGTGTGCTTGTAAAATATTGTTCTTTGTTCCCATTTTTTCTCCTCACATTCTTAGTCACCGGTCGATGACCCCGCGTTTTTGCTTCCTCGAGCCTTGTGTAGCCTAGTTCGTTTCCGCAATTAGCTATACGATCAGCTATGTACCTGGGTTTGCTAAAGATATTTGGATAATCACGACTCGTACGTTCTAATAGGTTAATCGAATATTGGTTATCGTAAGACCAAGCTGTTGCATGAATCATGAAACTAAATTTATGCATAAAAAATTTTGACGCTTTCATAATCGAGATCACGACCAAAATATTCCAATGGAGCTCTAATCCTTGCATTTCTTTGGTATTAGAACAACTTCTTCGAATACTTCTGCGGCAATAGCTGAGCGGGGACCTGTTTGGTACACATTAGAATTTAATTTTAGTTCCTAAGTATTTTTTGTATGTAAATGTAAGTACCAAATAAACGTTTTTCTATTCTATTCTATTCTATGGAATGTGAATGAGATACATTTTTATAATTTTGTGTATCTAACATACATTGCTCCGATTCCAAAATAAACTAAGTAGCTTTAGCATCATGTTATGTGTCAGAATAACGAAGGTACCACAAACGTAATATATGATAAATACTTGCATACCAGAAACGGAACAAACACAAAAATGTTCATCACACGAATGTTTTACCCCGGGATCGCTCTCAGGACCATTGGTTCTGAAGGCAGGGGTTACTACCAAACGAGCCATCGGATCATTCAAAAGTCAATGTGTACAAACAACAAACATAATATTTACGGTAATTAAAAAATAAAAATAAATAACCCAAGACATGCCACGCTGGGCTGGGTACTAGACAACTGATAAACTTACCTAGATACATTTTTTTTTTGTAAATAAATACATACCTATAACATAGAAAACACCCAAACCAATACAAACAGACATGTTCATGCCCACAAATGTTTGTAATGTGTAATTGTTTAGCGAAAGAGGATGATTAGATGAATTCTTGCATTAAAGAAAATACCTTACTGCAATGCTTTCAGAATCGAATAGAGGACAGAAACTACAAACTGTAGCAAATAATTATATTAACCACCATGAAAACAAGTACAATCTTATCAAAAAACTTGTGCCGAGAGGTCGGTTAATTCCGCTAGACTTCAAGGCGCTCGGGTATTTCAAGGTTGGACTGGGGATGCCAGCCAATGGGCTACATTTACGAATAATAGTAGATGAATCTGGCAAGGCCAGTAGGCCATCGTTCAAGGCAACGAATACAATTATCGCGAGTATTCATACTAATCGCATCGCGCATCTTCAACGTGTTTGAGTTTGATTTCTGGATGAATCTTAATCTTATTACTTACTAGAATACTTTTGTTAATCGTTCTGGCACCTACGATACAGATTTATATAGTTGTCCTGATAACAATGTAGGTCCTAGTAGTATAACACTATGTGAACCGAAGTATGTAAACCTACTTGTTTATATAAATATTGTTGTTTTTTTTTTAATCTGAATTAGTCTGTAGTGGCATTGTGTGTGAGCTAAAGTTACTCCGTATGTTAGTCCTAAGGGAATAGATAGATATAATATATTGCACACAGTGTATTTATACAGTGTACTTGAAACTAGGTTTAGTACAAATTTATTGTACAGGCAGGCTCGAGCCAGGTCCCCGTAACAGTTCTGGTTTGAATAGCGTTCAAAATCAATTCTATAAGAAAATTTAATGAAAATATTTCCCAATGAGAATACATGAAAATGTTATTTTCAATAACATAAATATTATAATTATAAATTTTAAACTGCATCATCAGCAATATTATTAACGGAAAATATGTTTCAGCAGCGGCGATAAAACATTGAAGCTTTATTGCGTTGAAGCTTCCAATGTGACCGTTGTATATTCAACACATCCACTCGCTCAATATTGTAATAATTAGTGGTACGTTATCAATATACACGTGAAAATTGGCATGCTCATTTAAAATTGCAACACCCTAAATTCAAATGAAATAATTTATCCCGTTTTCGGAGGCCTATGTCCAGCAGTGGACTGATGTGGGCTGATGATGATGATGATGATGAATTTATCATCAGCCTTTTGCAATCTGCTGCTGTGCAAAAGCAAATCTTCGCTCTACCTGGCCTGAGGTTAGTCAAAATAAAATAATGAACTAACATTTTTCTGCTGATATTGAGAAGTTAAGTAGTAATACATAACGAACGAGTAGATAACGAATAACGAACGAGTAGATAAAGAATTGTACACTAATAACAAATTGCATATTATGTAATTTTTATTATTTATTTATTTATTATGTTACAATATTTTTTTATTATACCTATTCTTATCTACTTGTAAAAAAGATAGATATAAAAATCTAACCACAGGCTCAAATGAGGAATAAAGACATCCTACGTTTTGGTAAATCACCGTCAAAGGAATGTTAACCAGTTCCAACGTTCTTATAACAATAGCTAATTTCCAAAGCCAAAATACTCGTAACAACATCGTTAGAGATGCCTTAAAACGACACAAACTTACTAAAAAGGCATAGGCTTTATTACACCACTAATTTGAAAGCTACCGACATCAACACCTTCCAGCGAAACGTAAACGTCCGTGAATCCTTGAATGGAGCACAAAAACGAGCATTATCTCTTTTATTGTATTCCAAATGTCGCCTTGAAGACAGCGTTATAAGCGACCATTCTACGAGGACCCCTCACAGTCATAAAGCAAGTTTACAACACCTCCAAGATTGAGAGTCCAACACAATTTGGTGGCGCCAAATTCACTCTCGTCCGAGCCCAAACCGGTCGTCAAGAATCCGCTTTACATCATATTGCCACGTGTAAATATTTTAATTGATGACATGCGGAAGACGGCTACGATGATAATGATCTGTGGGCCGATCTGATAGTAGATCGAGTGCCTTTGTTTGGCTAGATCGGGTTTTGTACGCGGCAGGTCTGGTCAGAGGTACCCGTGTGCGAGGTTGACAACTTTAGACTTGACGTTAATTAAATACTTAGCCGGGGATATCTACTCGTTGTTCGACTTGTTATTTTGTTCTAATCTTTTTTTTTTGTTATAATATTCATTTCATCATCATCATATAGGCATCTCCCAATTTTCGCCACTTAGATTATCCTGGGCTTCTCGCATCCAGCACTTGCCAGGCGCCACTTCATCTGGCCTGAGGTCCAATATTCATTTATGTATTACTATTTCAGAGTTTTAGTTGAAAGCCCACCTCACCCTTTCTCTAACGATAGATAGCGCTTATAGCGCCTAAATTGTGGAATATCTACCTAGTTTTAAGTCAGCTGTAATAGATAACCTATCTATCTCTGAGTAATAAAGAATATCTAAGAAATAATACAAATTTTAATTTCATTGCTCCTATGTTATTTTTTGTCATAATAATCAACGGAAAATTCCATCTCCCACAATTTATCGACATCTTTTTATTAAACTTCAAATGAAGCAATAGGAACACAACAATTCTTCGTAATGAAACAGACACGAGAAGTTCTCTGAAAGAAATACGGACTCATAATTCTGAAATCTGTTCCGATCGGTACCAGCGCGCAGCGATCTCAAAGTTTCAAGTTTCGTAATTGTACATTGTTTTTTGTACGAAACGTGATTCGTCAATGCGTGCAAAAACTGGATCAGTTTTAAGCTGGCATTCAAAATATCTATTTAATAACTGATATCAATTTTTATGCAATAGAAATTGAAGATTTTATTCCTGCGTTATACAGACATGGAGATAACAATAATACTGGACAGTAACAGATGATAATAGCAACAGTACATTCGAGGATCGCCAACCATAGAAATAATGAAGATGGAAATGCATACAAAACATACAGACTGAAACACCCTGGCCAGCCCGGCACTCTCGAGGACATCTTACAGGCTAAATGCTTGCTGAGGTTTTTGGATTTGGTTATCAAATTCGGCCCACCCTGTGGGCCCACCCCGCGCCAAATAGGCGCTCAGACGTCTAGTTGCGGAAATCGGCCCGTTCAAACTAACTAATTAACCCATACAAAACGCGGATAGAAGCCGCATGCTTGCTTGCTTTCGCTCCAAGCCAACCTCACCTGCCCGTGGTGCATCCTGCCGAATAACAAACGAGGCGCTGGCAACCGACTGGTGGCGGTATAACCATCACAATTGAAGGCGTAGCTAAATACTAAAGACCGGTGACGGGCAGCAGCGTCACCGGAGCAAGAAGCTACGCCCTGCGATCGCCAACCCGCCTGCCCAGCGTGGCGATTATGGGTATATCCTCCAGATGTTTGCTCTAAGTGGCGTACAACTGGAGAGGCCTATGTCCAGCAGTGGACTGACATAGGCTGACGATGATGATACTTGCTGGTGTGATAAGGCCCTAACTGCAGGCAGGTGTCGGCCGGTGTCGTTTACGGACCGCGGTGTACGTCGCCTGCGGTCGGCAACTGCGGGGACGGATTCGCCTTGCCGTATCGGTTACTGCGCAAATCGCTTCATGGCCGTGCCATAAAAAACGTGTTCGTCAAACAAACTTAACCTACGTACGAATACGTACTCGTATATGTGACCTGACCATATATACTTAATTACTAACTAATAATACGTGAAAATTCTAAAGGACAAGTTTGAACGAGATTCATTATCATCAGTCCTTCTCAGTCCACTGCTCGACATAGGCTTCTCCAATATTTCGCCACTTTGATCGTTGCATGGTCGATCTATTTACCAATCTACGTCAAAAGGAAGGTTATGGTTTTCGAGAGTTTGTACAGACCTATGGATGGATAAGATGTAGGTAAGAGAAAGCAGCACGAATCTAACAAAATTTAATATTGATGGGATGTAAGGGAGCGACCTATCCGCTCCAAGCCATCCTCACCTGCCCGTGGTGCATCCTACCGAACAACAAACAACGCGCTGGCAACCGACTGGTGGCGGTATAACCATCTTGATAGAAGGCGTAGCTAAATATCACAAGCCGATGACGGGCAGCAGTATCACCGCAGCGAGAAGCTACGCCCTACGATTGCCAACCCGCCTGCCGAGACGAACAACTGGAGAGGCCTATGTCCAGCAATAGGCAAGTGGACTGCAATAGGCTGATGATGACTTTTTTAAATTAAAATCTAAAAATAATGAACAGTAATTTATAAAAAGAATAACCCCGGCAGGGTTTCTGTTTTATTTGCAACACTATAAAATAAGAAATAATGTAGCATTCGCAATGCACCCATTCTTAAATCTAAGCAACCTCTTTGTACGCGGACAAATTTAGTGTACGTACGTACTCCAAATAAAGAATAGCCCATCGCGAACCGCAACCAAACTAGATTCTTCAAATAGATGGACTTGCCGCCCATTGTTCCGCGAATCTCCCACACCAAGACCTCGACTCCCTCACTTTTTACTAGAAAAGACGGCTCATAATAAATTTGCCACGTTATTGACGACCATTCAACTTAATAGGTCTCTGTATTCCTCGCAATCGTTTTAAAACGGAGTTCAAGATACACTGGCCACTTTATTAATGGGTTTCCAGTTGGAAATGACCTTGTTTCCGTGGGATTTATTTAGGGAGGCGGCTCTGGATACAATGGGCGGTGCAGTGATGGCCGTTCAGGGTAAATAATGGTCGCTGTCAAGGTGTCAACGAGAGACTCATCAGACGGCGCGAAATGAATTAGCTACTGGCGTATTTTGTCGGAGAATAAGGTGCATAAAAGTGGAGGTAGACTTTTTCTAACGTTAACGACATGTGCTGTTTAATCATTTGTTTTGAATACTACACACACTACAGTGTTAACAATTTAAAAAGAGTAACTACCGAGTTTCTTGCCGTTTCTTCTCGGTAGAAATCTACTTTCCGAACACGGCGGTAGCTTCTTTTAAATTGCTTTTATTCACATTCTTACATTACTTTTTATATTTTTACTTGACGATTCATAAGTGCTTATTTTAAGTCTATATGAATAAAGATGTTTTCTATTCCATTCTAATAATCAGTTAAGTCATCGCCTATACAATCTAAAACAATAAATTTCGTGGAAACTCCTTACGCATCGCGGAATGTCGGCGCACGCCCCACGTCTGTAATGGCCTTTTTACGAGCATCTTTTGTGTTTACAAAACTAATAGAATAGCGTAGGTTTCGTTAGGTTGTCTTTTAATATATTTCAAACTCTGTTGAAAAATATAAATAAATATAAATATCAGACAACATCACATACATTGCAAAGACTGGGATTTGCCTAAGCCACCACGCTTTGCGAGTTGATGATCGCAGTAGATGTAGGCACTGCCGTGTCTGCCGGTCAAAATTTAATTACGCTCTTCTTCTAAACTATAGGTAGGTATATAATTTCTTGTAAAATCCATTTGCTTTCAAACTTTATGACAGTTCTAAAGGCGTTACAAGACTTTTACGGTAGTTTTTATGGCAGTTGATAGCAGCTTGGATGAAACCGAACTATACACTAGTAATATTTGAGTACTGCCATGATCTTGTTTACTCGCACTAGTATAGCACTCGGGAACTTTAATTAATATCGTGAACGCAACACGCCGTAAAATACGGTATTGCAGTTGTAAACTACATCTGTTTAATATTGTATGTGAATAAATGACTGTTAGCGCTTGCAGTCTGCTGATAGGGCATACTTTTTGATAGAGGATGCAAGGAAGCGAGCGACCTATCATCTTTTCGCTTCAGGCTACCATCACCAGCCCGTGGTACATTATGCCGAATAACAAACGAGGCTCTGGCAACCGACTGATTGCGGTATAACCATATGATTGAAAGCCTAGCTTTTTTTAGTAGTAGCTCGACATAATGGCTTCCCTACGCCTGATGGAAAGCAAAAGAGAAGCCCAAGTCGCTGTGACAACTGGCAAGTAACTGGTTAGTTACCTGTCAGTTACCACTGCCATGCCGGCCCAACCCTAACCCCGCACGAGCACCGGAGACCCTACTCACCAGCAGAAACACGACCCGGAGGTCATTTGGCTGCGGTCTTCTATAGGGTGGAGGTCCTTCCCCGGACGGGCAACTCAATTCGAGCGAAGATTCGCTATGCCCTACCTCTCTTAATAGCTAAACATACTACTACTAAACCTTATACTAGCTAAATACCTCTCGATGACGGGCAGCAGCGCCATCGGAGGGAGGGCTATGGCCTGCGATCGCCAACCCACTTGTCCAGAGCGGGACAATCGTGAGTAAAGCCTCCATATGCTTGTCCAAAGTGGTGAACAACTGGAGAAGCCTATGTTCAGCAGTGGACTGCGATATACTGATGAAGATGATGACTTTTTAGGGGTCCGTAACCAAAGTTAGTGCTTTGACGCTGTGATTGCTTGGAATTAACCGTTGCTGGATGTTCTATCCCTGATACATTTTCTAGTAAACTGGACTAGTAGAGTATGTGGTCGGTGAGCAATAGCATTTTATTTATTGCTACAAATCCATTACACGCACAAAGCATATCTATGCACATAAGCGATCAAGCGCATAATGCCGGCCTGACAGCGCTGCGCAGACGCAATTTGGATGTCGACAGATTTACTGCAGCGAATCCGCAACTATTGAGTACTACGGACAAAGATCCAATATTCAATAGATAGTAACTACTATCCATATTAGCCGCAGAACCGATAACCGTTGGGGTAAACGAGTTCTGGGGTGGAGACCGCGTCTCGGCAAACGTAGTGTAGGACGCCCTCAGGCCAGGTGGAGTGACGATTTGCGCAGGACGGCTGGCAAGTGCTGGATGCGAATCGATCAAAGTGGCGAGCATTGGGAGAGGCCTATGTCCAGCAGTGGACTGATGTGGGCTGATGAACTACTATGTATTTATTTTTATGTAAGGCAGCGACCTAGCGCCTTTTCGCTTCAAGCCATCCTCAGCTGCCCGTGATGCAAAGACCTACGGCGATGAGGTGAATAAAAAGGTCTGGCTCGATGCTTTCAGGCTTTGTCTGTCTGAGTTATTAACATCATCAGCCTATCGCAATGCACTGCCGGTCCTAGACCTTTTCAGTTAGTCGCCGCTTTGGTCAAACAGCTAAAGGTTTTGCCTATTAATCACCACGCTAGGCTGTCGGGGCGATCGCAGGACGTAGCTTCTCGCTGCGGTGACGCTGCTGTCCGTCATCAGTCTGTGGTATCTAGCTAAGCCTTTAATCGTCTGGGACTCATACCTCCCGAAATGGGAGGGTATACCCACTAAACCCCCCGTGCCGCCAGTGGGTAGCAAATTGCAGGGACACGGGTAACGCCGAAGCATACGGCCGCATCCCTGCATGCCCTGGCCAGCCGCAGATGACAAGCGGCCGGCACTCCTGGTCCGGCAAATACCCCTACCCCCAGCATCAACCAATGTACCAACTGTAAATACACTTATAGATGCGACAAACGCTTTTGACAAGTTATTAGAAGAATCTCCATAAAAAACATCACCAAATTAAACTTTACTACGCATTCGTACACGGCACGGCAAATATTGGTTTGACCTTTCCGTGGAGTATAAACTCGACGAATGCATTATTCAACAGCCTATAGACCTCTAGAGATTTATGGTCAAGTGTTTGTTTACCCACTCCGAATGCTAAACGCCCCGGCTGGATAATAACATTATGTATCTGCGCTCTGTCTGCTAGTTACTTAATTACGGGCCAAGTTACGACCGATTCGGGGCCATTTGGAATTCATGAGCCATCTGTGATTTTCTAACGGGTGTTGTTTATCTATTAACTGTTTGGTATGATGTTGACAGACGTAGAGACCTACGGCTACAAATTTTGATCCGATCACAAAGAAAGTAACGGACTATTGTCACGGAATCTTTTTTTTCCGTCGGAAGTGCTTTGACGTACACACCATGGCCCTGGATACCGCATCATCATCATCAGCTGTCATCAGTCCACTGCTGGACATAGGCCGGGCATACCGGATACCAGGGTTTTATTTTTTATAGAAACTCGACATGATGGCTTCCCTACGCCTGATGAAAAGCAAAAGAGAAGCCCAAGTCGCTGTGACAACGGGCAAGTAACTGGTTAGTTACCTGTCAGTTGCCACCGCCATGCCAGCCCAACGCTAACCCTCCAAGAGCTCCGGAAACCCTACTCACCCAATTAACAGCTTGGTCACATCACATCATGTTGTTTTACAGATAACCCTGTAAAGTTACTTTTGATGAAATGTGGATCCGATTCGTTGTGAATTATTACCTGAAAGCAAAAATAAAAATAATTTAGTAAGGTTGTCTGATTGTAGTTTAACTGTCGATTTGAATTCACGATTTTCCTTGTGGAAAAGCGAAATGAAAAAATTCGAGTCAAGTAGTGCAATAGTAGAATAGTGGCTCTTCAGAGCACTATCCGTGAAACAGTCTTTAGAAGACGCAAAGAGAGCCAAAGTCTCCCGCAGGTCTTATTACTCCAATTTGTTAGTGAGATCCGGATCACCGACTAATCAGACAGCCCGTATTCGGATTGCGATGCATAGATTTTCCTGACACCGTCTTTACGTACTGTTACAACGGGCCTATCCCACAAGGTTTTAAAAAAAGGAATTGAATTCAAACACAATGATATAGAAATTATAGTTCGAGATGGCAACCGGCGCGTATGAGGATCGGGGGTAGACTGGCGTTCGTGAAGCGAACCCAGTCGGTCGGGACCTAAACTGCCTATCTAGCATTTTATGGTAGGGCTGCCGGTCAGCCAGAAGGTAGACATCGGAGGGATGTAACACCTCCCCCCTTTAAGAGTAAACTTAAGGGTTAAGTCCTTTAAGTTTATGAAGAAAATGGAATTAGGAATGGTAAGTAGTGAGATAGTAAATAGTGGAAATATATGAAATAGTAGGAATAGAAATAAATTGTAAATGGACATGGTAATTGAAATGGTAATTAGGATTAGTAGTTATGGAATAGTAATTGGATTTAGCAATGATGAAATAGTAAATGATAGGAATGGTAAATAGATAATATGGACAATGATATATTTGTTATATATTTATACAGAGGTGAATATGCTATAGTAATATCTTAAAGATGGGATTTTAGATTTTGGTTCGAGTTTGTGCAAAGGGCTTTTCATCTAATTCGGGGGATTCTGTTTTAGAATCTAAAGTCGAAGTCAGAGTTTGTCTGTCATTGTTTTCTAAAATAGGACGATTCGTGATGTTAACTAAGGGGATGTCGTGATGACTGTCTTCACGAGGGTTGCCACCTTGGTTTTTAATTACAAATTTATATAAAACAAAACATGAAATAGTAAAAATAAGAAACAGTGTTAATACAGAATAATGTGCCCCATATTTTACAATGTGTGGTTGATCAATAATATTGTTTAAGTCTTTGTAAATTTTATCATTAATATTCTTATGGAAGTCTATTTTGTCTAAATTTAAATGTTCTAGTTTTAATTTGGGGACACTGTTTGACATTTTGTTAAATTTGGCTAAGTTACAACATGAGTCATTAATAAGGTTAAAATCTAAATTTATAGTGGGTACAGTGATATTAAATACATTTGTTTTAGGTAAAAGTTTAGTGTCTTTACAATATGCTTTACAAAAGGGCTTAATTTCTAGGATGCCGGTGCCTAATATATTTAATTCTAATAGCTCGGTTTTGGAACAATCTATGGATAACTTAGAAGAGAGAGATTGTATAAATAGCCACCTATTTCCACGGAGTGGCTTCCAAATATCTAAGGTTCCGTGGATGAACTCCGTTTTACATTGAACTGGTAATTTAGTAACAAATTTCGATAACAATTCGCTTTCACAGCTGGGATTAGTATTTGTTGGAATTACACTCATTATTTCACAGATGTAATTTTCATAAATAGTGTTTTTGCATTTCTCTAAGGAATCGACGCGGCCGTAGTAGAGTTTGTCCTTAGTTATAAGTGTATATCTGTTTTCAGGGATTATCACGCTGAATGAGTCTGGTCTTGTAGCGTTATGGGGAATTGGTAAAGGGATACAGTGATAAAAATAGAATTCGCGAGGACTAACTAAGGGGACTTGTAAAATATACATAAGCTTATCTTTAACATAGTAGCTAATTAACTTACTTATTCTCATTAACACATGGATATTATCTATGTCTAGGCTTACAGCTAGCTCTAGATCATTTGGCAAGTGCCTGTAGTTATCGGCAAGCTCTTGGAATAATTGTCGCGGCGTTATGATCGAGGGATGAATAGTATTCAGCCCAGCGAATAGCAAAGAATTCGTAATGTCCTCGAGTTGAAAGGAGAGAGTTAGTAGTGAGGATTCTAGGTTTGTAAACAGGGTATTCATTTCTGAACTAATGAGAAGCAGGTTGGATGTAGCTGCTACATCTTCAAGTTTCGCAGAGAGCTTGTCAATAGCTACACGGAGAAGGCCTTCATTAATTTGTACCTTATGAAAGGTTTCATTGAATTTGGTAAGAACAGATTGAGTAACTAAAATGTGATCTTGCATTAGTGAAGCCATTCTCTTTTGGTCATTCTGAATAGAATTAATAGCATTATCATATTTGACAGCATCGTTTTCATCTAACGTGCCGAAGATTTGTTTCATGACGGAACCTATTCCGCTAAACCATGCGCGTTTAGATCTAGTATCAATCAAATGAGATATAGAAGAGTATTCTTTAATAATGCCTTTGAACCGGAGAGCGAGAACTTGGAATTCATTGTTGCACTCAGAATTATCTAAAACCTTAAGTTGACTACATATAATATTAACTTTACTTAGGATGATATTGATATTGTCTACATGTGACTTAACATAGGATATATCTATCGGGATTACTATGCTTAAGTGTCCGTTGATTATCTTGGCTTTTCCAATATAATCGAAATAAATCCCTGAACTCGAAGGGATCTGAGATATGTATTGTGGTGTTGTTAGGGCCCACACCCTGGAAATAGAAAATAGAAATTTATGAAATAGTAGTTATCAAAGCATTAAAACGATATTTATTAACTAGATCTTAATAAGCAGGGAATAGTAACTAACTTATGCTAAAAGGAAATAGAATCTGATTCGCGGTTGCCAATGAGATAGTATTAGAACTAAATTATTAATATATATATTTATTTATGGAGAACTAGGGTGGACGCCCGCCAGTTTCACCTCATCAAAATGATGTTTGGCGTGACGTCGGTTAATTAGTAACGTTAATGTGTTGTTGCCATGTATGGCAATTACCCTATATGGTCCCTTCCATATGGGCGAAAGTGCCTTCCGCAATCTTAAGTGATTTTTCAGGTAGACGTAATCTCCAACCTTGTACCGGATGGGACGCGTCTTATTGTCGTAGTAAGATTTGGACCTGTCTTTGGATTTCTGAACATTTTCTACAGCCTTTTCCCACGATAATTTGAGCCGATGTTGAAGCATCCGGATGTAGTCCGGGTAAGTGGTAAGGTCCTGGCTGTAGAGGGAATCAGGGATGAAGGCCTTATGGCCGAAAAGGAGCTCGTATGGCGAAAAATTTGTTGTACAGTGTATCGCGGTATTGTAAGCCAACATCGCCGTATACACGTACCGGGGCCAGTCATCCTGGTTGTCGTTGACAAACGATTTAAGGTATTCTTTTAGAGTGGAATGGCTCCTTTCAAGGGCGCCTTGAGACTGAGGATGGTAAGGAGTCGACCATAATTGTTTGATTTTAAGGAACTGACAAGTTTTCTTGAAGAGGTCAGCTGTGAAGTTGGTACCCTGGTCGGTGAAAATGGTTTTAGGGATACCAAAGAGAGAAATGAAATGGATGAGGCAGTCAGTAGTTTCTTCAGCAGTGATGCTGCGAAGAGGGTATGCTGCAGAGAATTTAGTTAGGTCGTCCTGAAGGGTCATAATGTACTTGAGCTTAGCAGTTCCTGATTCTGGTAGAGGACCAACAATGTCTAGAGATATTCTTTGAAAGGGACTAGTAGAGGTGGTGGTAATTTGCATCGGTGCTCGGTTGCACCTCCTGAGGGCTTTATTCTCTTGGCAAGATGAGCATTGTTTAATGTAGTTCTCTACGTCTGTCTTCATCCCCTTCCAGTAATATTTTTCCTGAATCCGGCTTAGCATTCGGTTCACGCCCAAATGGCCGGCTATGGGAAGGTCGTGATTTTCCTTCAGGATCTTTTTTATCTCACTGAGGCTTGGATATATTATGGTGTTGTGGTAAACGTTGATTGAGATATTTGTGTTATGGAAAAGGTAGACCAGGATGTTATAGATTTTTGCAAAGGAATGTTTTTCGAATGGATTTTGGAAGTCGGATACAGCGATCTCTTTGACCTGGTCGCCGAGGGTTACAAGGTGGTTTCGAATGGCTCTCAAGGTCTGGAATATTTCCGGGTAAGTACAGTCGTCAAAATGATTTACCTTTGAGAACATAAAAAATAAGTGTTTGTTGCTGAAAGGGACCTCCTCAAAGGAGTATAGTTGCTTTTCTTTATATATGGTATCTTTGGGATCTGCGAGTTGTTCAAGTATTTCAGGTACATATGCGTTAGAGTCATCCAGATCTATTGATGTAGGAACGAGGACAGTTTTGATTTGAGTTTTCAAAAGGGATTCATTGTGTTCAAAGATTCTAGTATTAAAAGTTTTACTTTGGCTATTAACTTCCCTTAGGAATGTTGGATAATCGCAAGTCTCGGGAATAGCATTTGGTATTTCTTGCGTTTCAGGATTAGGTGTGGAAGGATCCAGAGCAGGAGATGGTATAGGTAAGTCACTTTCTATTTCAGGTAAAGAGCGGGGAGACCGAGATTGTAAAGGTAAGTTGTTGTTTTCAGGATTTGGAACCGAGGGTGTAGAAGTCTGCCGATTTGCAGCAGATAATGAACTAGTAGGGTCCTCAGGATCGGGACCTTCGGATTTAGTAGTTACGTTAGGGTTTGGTGGGCTGTAAAGCCCTAGGTCCTCGTCATTATCGTCGAGCAGGTCTATGCATGGTAGACTATTGCTATCGTAATTAGAAATAGCAGGAAGGCTTATGCCGAGGTCGTTCAGGCTCAGAGGGCTGAACGGTGACGATGCATCATTATCGTATTGGCCGCCAGGCGGCGCTTGCTCTGGTAAGTCCCCTTGAGGTTGAGGATTTGAAGTTGACTGATGCAGAGGATTTGGTACAGGAATAGTAGAACTAGTAGGATTCATGGAAGTAGTAGGATCTGCAGGACTGGCATTATCAGCGGAATCAGTGGGATTAGTAGAAGTAGTAGGGTTGGTAGAACTAGTAGGATCAGTGGAGTCAGTGGGGTTGGTTGGTCTTGTACGTCGATTTCGTAGAATAGGATTTACAGGGTATCGTGAGAGTGCGTCGGCGGCTGCATTTAATTTTCCCTTTCGGTAAACTATTTCGTACTCGTACTCTTCGAGTTTGAGACGCCAGCGTTGCATTTTACTGCTGGGGTCTTTATGATTGAATAGCCATTTAAGAGGCCGGTGGTCGGTCACGATTTGGAATTTTCGACCATAAAGGTATGGTCTAAATTGTTTGCAGCCAAAGATTATAGCAAGGAGTTCTTTCTCCGTTGTGCTGTAATTGCATTCGCTTTTATTAAGTGTTCGCGAGGCATATGCGATGGGTTGGTCTCTGCCAACTTCGCCTTGAGAGATTACAGCGCCGACAGCATGATTGGAAGCATCACAGGTTAGTATAAATGGTTTGGTGAAATCAGGATAGGAGAGGACAGGTGCAGAAGTAAGCATTTCTTTAAGGTAATCGAATGCGACCTGTTGTTGGTTTTCCCATTTGAATGGAACATTTTTCTTTAAGAGTGAGGTCAGTGGTTTTGCGGTCTTAGAGAAGTCAGGTATGAAACGGCGATAATAAGAGACCAGACCAAGGAATGATTTAATGTCCTTGGGAGTAGAAGGAGTTGGAAATTGGACTACGGCTTTGATCTTGTCGGGGTTTGGTTTGACCCCTTCGGTTGAGATAGTATGGCCCAGATAAGCGACCTCTTTCCTGAGGAATTCACACTTGTCGGGCTGGAGTTTTAGGTTGGCTTCCCTGAGTCTTTGGAAAATGGTGGAAAGGTTCTGGATTTGAGATTTAAGATCATATGAATACGAGACGATGTCGTCAAGGTAGACGAAACACCGAAGGCCTTGTAATCCGGATAAGACTGTGTTCATCAGTCGTTGAAAGGTTGAAGGTGCATTCTTCAATCCGAAGGGCATGCGTGTGAATTGGAAATGGCCCTGAGGCACGTTAAAAGCTGTTTTTTCGGGGTTATTTACCAGAATTTGGTGAAATCCGGAGGCCAAGTCTAAAGTTGAGAAATATTTGCTGTTCCCCAATTGATCTAATATTTCGGCTATTTGGGGAATGGGATAAGTGTCACCTACAGTGATATCGTTTAATTTTCTGTAGTCAATGACGACGCGCCACTTTTGCTGGCCTGATGCGTCGAGTTTTTTAGGTACTACCCAGATAGGGGAAGACCATGGAGAAATGGAAGGTTCAATGATGTTTTGTTCGAGCATTTGATTCATTTGCTTATTTACTTCTTGTTTATGGACTTCAGGGAACCTATAGGTCTTAGTATGGATTGGTACTTCGGATGTAGTAATTATGTCATGTTTCAGGACATTAGTAAAGGTAAGTTTTTCATCAGGGAGATGGAAGATGTCGGAGTAGTCCGTACAGAGTTGGAGAAGAGCATCAGCTTCTTCGTCATTGAGGTGATCTATCCTCAATAGGTCTAGCACTCGTTGAGTTCTTTCAAGAGTATTTTGATTTTCAGGTTGGTGATTGGAATAGTTTACTGGAATAGTATCTTCGGCGGATTCGGAGCGGATTGAGTCAACTGGGGTAAGTATTAGGTTAAGGTTAGTTTTTAAGTTAACAGCAGATTCAGATGTGTTTATAACAGATAAATTTACTTTATTGTTTTTCTTTACTTTAACTAAGCAATTTGCAATTAGGATTTCCTTTGAAGGGCTTTGATCTAGAACGAGACCCTCTTTCAGGTCTGGGTTTGAGACAGTGCACTCTATGAACTTTTCGGTGCGTGCAGGAATGATAAAGAATGGGTCAGTGAAGAAAAGTTTTATTTCAAGTTTAGATAGTCTCATAATTTCCCTAGTGAAATTGATACTGCCCTGGAATTTGGTAAGCAGATCATTACCAATGATACCATCATATGGTAAGTCTACATTATCCACCACATGGAATTTGTGTGTTAGGTGGTGATGAGGGTTTTCGTCTATTTTTATTTTAATGTTTAACGACCCCAAAGTGGGAACAGTGTCCTCAGTAGAACTGAAACCCTTAAGTTTTAAGGTTTCTTTTTGTAATGGTGATTTCGTTTCTATTACTGATTTTTTTACGAGACTAATTGCAGAACCGGTGTCTACTAAAAAGGTTAAGGGTAAGGTTGATACAGTGGTATTTACAATTACGTAGGGTAGAGACTTTTTAGATGGATCAAAAGAGATTTCGTATACTTCTGACTCTTTACTGAGAGGAAGTTTGGATTGAGTAGGTTCTGGTAAGCTTCTTTTGGGTTCAGGAGTTGTAGGATGTTTGGATACAGTGTGATTTTTAGAAGCCTTGGATGCAGTGAATACGACTGATTTTATAATTGTAGGCTTTTCTGGATTGGATGACAAAGAGGATACAGTGGATTTAGTAATGGTTGTTGCAGGGAACCCGCAAGCGGCGGATTGTGCAGGATTAGTAATATCATTTGATTTGGTATGGTTTGTTGCAGGGAATCCACAAGTTGCGGACTGTGCAGAAATAGAAGTTTTGTTCGATTTAGTAGTTTTTGTTGCAGGGAATCCGCAAGCGGCGGACTGTGCAGAAATAGTATTTTTATTTGATTTAGTAGGGTTTGTTGCAGGGAATCCGCAAGCGGCGGACTGTGCAGAAATAGTATTTTTATTTGATTTAGTAGGATTTGTTGCAGGGAATCCGCAAGCCGCGGACTGTGCAGAAATAGTATTCTTATTTGATTTAGTAGGGTTTGTTGCAGGGAATCCGCAAGCCGCGGACTGTGCAGAAATAGTATTTTTATTTGATTTAGTAGATTTTGTTGCAGGGAATCCGCAAGTTGCGGACTGTGCAGAAATAGTATTTTTATTTGATTTAGTAAGTTTTGTTGCAGGGAATCCGCAAGCCGCGGACTGTGCAGAAATAGTATTTTTATTTGATTTAGTAGATTTTGTTGCAGGGAATCCGCAAGCCGCGGACTGTGCAGAGATAGTATTTTTATTTGAGTTAGTAATTTTCCTACCTACTGCAGAAGCATATGACGTCTGAGCGGTGGATTCAAGGGCGTCATTGTTTGCAGAAATGCGACTCGTGCGACGCCTAAACGAGGCGCCGTTTAGTTTTCCGAGGTCGGTTCATCCTGGACCTCGTCTTCCGACCCATGGGTGAAGTTCACCCTACGCATTGGGTTCGGAATAGAACTGGAAGGTTGCTGTTGGAAATTTGTATTAAACTTGTTATTGTTGTATGCCCGTTTTCTACAATTTTCTATCGTATGCCCGGGGAATTTGCAATACCTACAGGTCACGGTGTTACCGCCCTGTGGGGTCCTATTGGGCCTAAATGGAACGAGGGAACGAGTCGGGTTTGGGTTTGGTACGCCCCTAGCGAAAGGCCTTCTTGGCTGCGAGTCATTACGTTCTGAAATAGCACTTCTTTTCGATAATGTCTGTTGAATTCTTTCTTCAGATATAGCAAGGTTTATGGCTTCGTTAAGAGTTTTTGGAGACCTGCACCTTATGATGGTGCAGAGTCTGGGGTGCAACCCCATTAGAAAGTGGTGAAGGGCTAGCTCCTGCATGGAGGCAGTACGCCCAGGAATTTCTTTAACTTTCGTGTCGCTGAGAGAAATCTCAGTGAGCAGTTGGGAGAGGTATGTTTCGACGCGTAAGGCGTATTGGCTAACATTTTCATTTGGTAATTGTCTGCTCTCCTGGAGCTCAGTGAGCAGGTGGGCGAAGTGTTTTCTTTCGCTGAATTGGTTTTTTAAGAAATCTTTTAATTGCTCCCAATTTGTGAATTCTTTGATGGAGCAGGCTATCTCGGCCTTGCCCTGGAGTTGGCATATGATGTATTTAAATATGATCTGTTTTTGTGACTCGCTGGCCAGTTCATAGGCATTGTTACAATTTATTAAGAAACTATTTAGTGTTTCCCTACTCCCGTCGTAGGGTTTAATAAACTTTAAAAGGATATTGAAATCTAGGAATGGCAGAGGAACTGGTACGGCGGCGGGGCTTTTGCCTCCTCGTGCCCTTTTGTCTGCCAGTGCGGGCCCCGGACTCGGGGGCCTAGTATCTGAGTGAATTGTCTGGTCATATTCGGATATAGGAACCGTCAAGATATCGTCCTTAGGCATTGTTTACACACATAAAATATAGAAATTTACACAACTTAATTATAATTTACGAGATTAAATAATATGACGCAACTTTTAACTAAACTATAAGACGGGATTAAACGATACGGAGAAATGCTTATGATTATTGTAAGACGTAACAAAGTAACACTATTGCTTAGTGTATAGGAACAAAGACCAGACTCACTGCGACAATGTTGCACATACGGCGAGTGTAGCGGCGACGGGAAGTTGGGACCGCATTCCGATGCGATAAGGGGTTCGATTCTTGTTAGATGATGTTGATTATTTTCTTGCAGCCGGGACTCGGAGGTAAGTATCTTCTTTCTTTACAGGATGCAGTGACGATACAGCGGGATACAGAGGTAAGTTGGCTACTTTACTACTTCTATTTGCAGGGTACTCAGCTGGACACGGCGGATGACTCAGCGGGACACGGTGAATGACTCAGCAGGACACGGTGATTGACTCAGCGGGACACGGTGATTGACTCAGCGGGACACGGTGATTGATTCGGCAGGACACGGTGAACGATTCGGCGGGACACGGTGAACGACTCGGCGGGACACGGTGATTGATTCGGCGGGACACGGCGAACTTCTCTTTCACAGGATACGGAGATGATACAGTGAGACACAGCGGTGTGAAGAGATATAGTTCACGGATTTAGCACACATTCACAGTGGATAAAAATAAATTTATAGTAGTTCACGGATATTGCACAAACGAGACGTTCCGAGGATGATTTTTCACATCCCTTTTTCGCTGCCACCAATGTTACAACGGGCCTATCCCACAAGGTTTTAAAAAAAGGAATTGAATTCAAACACAATGATATAGAAATTATAGTTCGAGATGGCAACCGGCGCGTATGAGGATCGGGGGTAGACTGGCGTTCGTGAAGCGAACCCAGTCGGTCGGGACCTAAACTGCCTATCTAGCATTTTATGGTAGGGCTGCCGGTCAGCCAGAAGGTAGACATCGGAGGGATGTAACAGTACGCTGTTACGCACATGGGGCAGCGCAGACGACAGACTGTCCATTAAGCACTTTTTAGTCTGTGAAAATAGAACCTATGCAATTATATGCGTAAGTAAGAGTAACGCACACGACGAGCAAAAATCTGTCGCGGATATTTCACAGACTCAACGCACACGACGCACATCTTCGATCATTCTGTCGGCAGAGCTGTAGGAACCTAGACGCTCTTTTTAAATGTCTCAGACGCAGACTCTATCGCACAAATTTACTCAGCTCAATTAAATCATACAGGGATGTACATCTATAGTAGAGCAGTCTAATAATCTACAGTAATATTCTAAAAAGTAACTGAAGCTACAATATTGCACAATGGACAGCCAAATTGGTATCCAATCTGTGAATGTCAAGGCATGACATAAAGACAGCCAAGACGCTGATTTTCGTAACATTTATAGTTAAGTAACGAATCTCCACTGCCATTACTATGTTACATTAATGTCTAACGAATAAGCACGCGCTATTAATATGCATATCAGTAGTAAAATTGCTTGTAGCAATATTCAACGAAACCTACGCAAGTATGAGAGATATCCTGCCCGCACGCATGCCTTTGGGCTCGAGCGCTTTCGTTATAAACTATCAATCGTTGTAAACCCGAACAATTTCTAAGCTACGCACACTAAATAAATACTTAGGAACATACTATGTTTCAAGGAAAGTTTACAACTCACGTAATAAATAAATAGTACCCAATTTATCTTTTGAATGGGTAAGAAATTTGGCGATGTACGAAAAGGTGACTACAAGTCTCATGAAAAATTAAGGAAAGAACTGAATGATTTGGGTTTTTAGGGTACGTACACAAATTAGGTGTGTCGTCGTGTCACAAATCGTGAAACAGTTGAAAACTTTGCACTATAAAAATCTAAAGAAGATGTAAAATGAAACCAAACTTTTAGGTACTAGTTTGACATTTGGTTTGTCTGACAACTCTATATCTTAGTGCAATTTGTATAAAAAAGGTTTATTGATTGATTCCTTGTTTACACATTTTCTCGTGCTAAAAAAAACAAAGTGTAAGTCGTATACACAAAGAAAAGTCGCTGCTGGAAACTAATTCTAAAGGCTGACTAATTTTCATTCATACCTAATACCAATACCTACAAATATTTTAAAACGAACGTAATCCTTTCGCGTGTTGTATAAACTCACACACAAGTTTGCTCACATCATCCCTATCAGTAAAGCCTGACAGTTTGTCCACTCCGACAAAGTTGAACTATTACACTCATTGAAACACTCAACAAAACCCGACATCATAATCCCGTTTCAGAGGCATCAAATAACGCAAAGTTAAAACGCAGCGATGCAACTGTTCGCGACAGTTCCCAACAAGTTGATCCACTGGAAGTCAACCTTGGGTCTACATGTTAAAGTCTAAAATTCAATAAGCATAGTCACAACTAGTCTTAAGCTCAAAGTTACTCGTACGGTGTTATTAGGGAAAGGGGGATTATTCGGTGGCGTTTAAGGAGTGAGGAATATCAATTCGTGTAACTGGAAACTTGCGCGGCTTACCGGCTTCGAGTAAGTCTTCGGAATGGTATGAGGATTAACAGGGACATAGTTGGCATTCGTATTCAATATCAAGTTAAGACTGTATTACAGAACAGTTATTTTACTTTTTCTTTTCGAAAAAGGTTTGCTCTTTACGTTCGAAAGCGCTTGCCTATCAAAAATCGGTTCACTCTCGCCTTGAATATTTGGCCTTACATATTGACTAACCATTTACCTTGATTGAAAAGATGTCTCGAATATGAGGTCGAAAAGAGTGGTTGTAGGACCCATGCCCTGGCCGACAGATGCAGACGGTGGCGAATTCAAACTTAGCAGACGAACAGACACTTTTATATCTTACGTTTGTTACAAACGCTATTCTGGTAACACTACTGAACATTGGCCTCCCTCAAAGACAATTGTCACTTGGGGGATCTGCCTTAGTCACCATGCTTGGGTTGGTGACCGCAGTAGGTTTTATTTGTTCCCAGGTATACGCTTCTGCCCGTAGTCCTATTCTAAATTCGTAAACCACATGGACTACGAAACTAAATGTAAAATCTGAAATCGGTAATTTCAACCATCTGAGGCTTACACCGGTTATTTATTCGATACAGCGACTGCTACGGACACTTAACATCAGTCCCAAGAGATTCCTTCAAGAAGTAAAAAGTCTCAATAATTATTTTCAAACGAGCGCAAAGGTTCATTCCCGACATTCGAGATGAAGCCTCGAGTGACTAATACCACTTCGACCAGAATACTCCCGCTCATCCTACGCTGAACTGTCAACATGTACTGAACGTTTGCAGAAGTAATTATTGCTCGGTAATCTCGTACGGCAAATGAGAGTGACGAATAAGACTTTTGATACGAGGGGAAAGCCATATTAGTAATCGTGTGTTTCAGTAAAGTGAGTACATGTATTTAAAAGCGTTTCTGCAGAAACTTTTGATATTCCAAAGTTTAATGGCATTATGTCAGATAAAGAGAGGTAGGGCATAGCGAATCTTCGCTCGAATTGAGCTGCCCGTCCGGGGAAGGACCTCCACCCTATAGAATACCGCAGCCAATTGACCTCCGGGTCGTGTTTCTGCTGGTGAGTAGGGTCTCCGGAGCTCGTGGGGGGTCAGGGTTGGGCCGGCATGGCAGTGGCAAATGACAGGTAACTAAACCAGTTACTTGCCAGTTGTCACAGCGACTTGGGCTTCTCTTTCGCTTTCCATCAGGCGTAGGGAAGCCATTATGTCGAGCTACTTACTATATAAAAAAAAGAGAATCTTTAAAAAAGTTTTTTATAATATAGTGTTTAGCGGGATCTTTCTGTATTATTTATAGCACAGAATAGTGGTATCCCGGCGTTTGATGATAAGTGAAAGAGGGGCCTCAGTTGCTGCGTAAAAAGTAACCAAATCAATTACTTGTCAGTTGCCACTGCCATTGTTGGCCTGCAGGATTATTCTGGCTATACACCGACTAATCCCGATACGCGGCCGAAAGAAAGCCACTATAGTAAGCCAATATAAAAAGTCCTTTGGCCGACTCTCACGAAAGCCACGGGTGGAAATAGAACTCTTTTCCGTCACCGAACGGAAAAAAATTGTTATGTAGTATGTAGGTATGCTACTAATTGACCAATTACGTCAAACACATAGTAAACACAGTTAGCAACCTATACAAACTCCACAAAATACCTAACGACTTCATCTGCCCATTGTACCCGTGCGTTGACACCTACACAAAGCGCTGGGTCTTTTCACCGGTCGTCGACCGGCGTTCAGGATGTAGGCAGGGACAAAACGGCATGCGCGGTGCCATGCGATCTGTTACCGATCTCCGCACCGCAGGGTACGGCGTGACTGATGGTTACGCGACAACAAAGCAGGCAGCGGTTTGGTATATACTCGTAATAACCGAATAACAAACGAGGCTTTAGCCACCGACTTGTGGCGGTATAACCATCACCATTGAAGGCACCGGAGCGAGTAGCTGCGCCCGCGATCACTAACCCACGTGCCTATGCGATTATGGGTAAGGCTTCCAGATATTTGCCCAAAGTGGCGAACAACTGGAGATGCCTATGTCCAGCCATGGACTGCGATAAGCTGATAATAAGTAATGTTTGTTGGTTGATGACGAAAACTTAAAATTTTGGATAGTGGCAATTTAATTGGAGTTTTGGCGAATAGAAGGAATGGATTGTTAAAAGTCCGTGTGATTAGAACCTGACGGGGACCCAATCGCGAAACGACGATGGACAGCTGAGACATGAAGTCCTCAAAATCACTGAGAGGGTGTCTGGGGGAAAACTAAACTCCGACCAAAACGATATCTCCCCATTCCACGGCTACATAACCGTCCCCCCTATCGAGTAAGGATATAGGGGGGGAAACAGAATGAGCTCTTCGAGCAATACACAATAAGCCGTCCTGATCCCCAATCCATTGACCGGGAACCGAGTACGGCTTCCCCAGCCACCACCGCAATGTCGCACTGCCACTCGGCCATGGTTTGCAGATGCAAATCCTGGCCTATGTCCTGCAATAAACGTTTGCAGGCTGATAATGACGAATATAGCCACTATGCCCGTACATACAATGTTTTTATCGCCGAAGCCCGATACGAATCTTCGGCTGCTAATGTAGCAGCACCATATGAGAATTGGTATAACCTATAGCAATTCCGTCGCGACAGTTTGAGTGACTCAAAATCTTCTATATTGATAGTGGCATGCGATGTATGTATACTGTCATTAATTATGTTTGGAGGTATTGATATCAGTGGTGTAACCCGATGCTGTCATGTGCCTTTGTCTCGCGACGGCCTGCGGTCGCTGCACACAAAGTGGCCTTGGGCCAACTGCGGAGATGAGGCCTGATACTCTAGTTTAGGTACTTAATTTATTTTAAACGAAAGACAAAAAAATATTATATAAATATCAGACAACATCACATACTCCGATCCCAAAGTAAGTAGCTTAAGCACTTGTGTTATGAGTATCAGAACAACGAAGCGAAGGTACCACAAATAAATACTTAAATGCCTGACACAAACTCAATTAAATAACGTCATACTAAATAGCTATTCTCAGTAATAGTCGGAGAACATATTTCCATAACATAAAAGTGTATTTGTAAGAAAAGATTTATAACTATGAAACGCCAAATCCAGCCCACCGTGCGGCGCTTGTCAACTTTAAACCGAATAGGAAATGTCTTTTAAATTAAACATAGAACAAATAGGTTATACAAGGGTTATATTTTATCTTAACTGTGGTCAAATTTGAAATGGTTGGCCAATCGAAATTTCATTATATAAATAATTCATTTATGTAGCAAACTTCGAATGGTTCTTAGTACAACAGACGGATATTATTTTGTCAGAGGAATCGGCAAAGCGCCGCGTCTAACTAGTTTGTGAGGGCATTTCTGTGTGAATATATCAAGAATAGAACGACCACTTCTTAATTTCAAACAATTTCAGCTAGTCACTTTTTAATCGAAATTCGAACACTCGAACTTTAATTCGATTATAAGAGAGGTAGGACATAGCGAATCTTCGCTCGAATTGAACCGCCCATCCGGGGAAGGACTTCCACCCTATAGAATACATCCTTTTAAACGGGGCGTGAAACGGCACTTATGCAGACTGTCTTAATGTGAGCGATCCGCGTTGCACTAACTAGGTGTGATGAGAATGATCGCTTACACTTTTAGGACTTCGTTACATCAGGACGCAGTCGTTTTGACGTGTTTTTTATAAAAAAGTAAAGAACTTACACTTTTAGCGCAAACAAGGTCGGTCTATCTTAGATACATTTCTGTGGCTATGTACTTTAGCAAGGGCTGTAAATTGAGAAGTTTGTATACTGAAGGACTCTTTCGACTGAGGAAGGGTTAGCCCTTAGCCACTTAGAGGGTGTTTGAATTATATATCAGGCCGATTGTTTGTTGCTGGAAAGTTTTATTTGAAATTTAATATTTGATGAGCTATTGTGGATTGCGGAGTACCTATTGAGATGCTTTGCAAGCTGAATCGGATTCGGTAACTACATACATTTGGTCTTTTTCTAACCGAAACAATTTGACAAAAGCTTAGTTATGCCTTACAATATTTTTTTTATTTCAAACACGCTGGGCCACAAAGTTCCATCTGGTCCTTAACTAAGGTCCTCTTGTAATATGGGTACTAGACAACATACTTAGATACTTTTTAGGTCAGGGTGGGCAACGCGCGTCTGATACCCCTGCCCTAGCGACAGGTATCCTTATGCAGCGGTATTTAACATCAGGCGGGCCGTAGACTTGTTGTCACCTTAGCTTTATTTTTTTTTTTTAAACAAATTCATATCATCCAATTCAAACACCCATATTCATGTCAATTTCATTCATGTTTGGGGATCATTCAAATGTTTGGGGATTGTGGGGGAAACTTGCGGACACTGTGTCGGTGGCCGTATTGACTACGAATCAAACTAGTCGACTACAACAATAAAAAAAATTACATGCAACGTTCTGGACCCGACGATCCTTTACATATTTAAACTGTATAATACTTTGTTGGTATCCTTAAATTAACAAAGCAATCGTTAAAATATTTTACAGTCGATCAAGCAAGGTCTCCCTCAGGGATGTATTATTACGAAAAAAGCATTTTTGTACCGAAGTTACTTTGCAGGATTTCCCCATAGACTGCTATTTAGATAATTCAAGGCTACATTGAATTGATAAATGAGTAGGGGTAGAGAAAGTGGTACTACTGTAGAGTAAGTGGGTTACTGAGATAAATCTAATATTTTCCTTTGGGAAAAGGGCAATTTTACTACTTGAATAGACATGTTGCCGTCAAAAATGTAATTTAAAATGTAGGTAATCTAATTTAATTTAAAATTAATTTTTTATACAAAAATCAAAGATACGCATTTTTTGTAAAACATTACAAGATATAGCCCGTTAAAGTTACGCGTGTGGCATTGTGTCGCACGGAGTAATGTCAAAGACTCCCACTCCTTGATGCCCCATATCTTTGTTATTATTTAAATAAAAAAAAGGAAAAATACGTGTCCAATATATTTTTATAATCTAAAATACGGACTAAAAATAATGTAATTATTTTGACCCCGGAAACATCTCCATTCTTCTCTAGCCGGCGCGTGGTCCACTATCTGATGGGAGTTGGGATGTTCGAAGAGACTCGATGACCCCCGCACACCTCCTGAAGGCAAGATGCCGGGACAATGGATCTCCCGGTCCATGGGCTGCGGTAACCGCTTACCACCAGACGAGCCGGCAGTCGTTTTGCCACCAAAGTGGAATAAAAACCGGCCAAGTGCGAGTCGGACTCGCGCACGTAGGGTTCCGTACCGCTGATTGAATGAAAAAAATTAGCGGTATTTTGATTTATGACGTTAAAAAAAACTGCAGTCTAGATTTCATTCAACCAATTTTCGTTAGTAGTTTTTATAGTAATACACATCATATATTTGTTTCAGTTTTATCATGCCCATATTTTGACCACTTTGGAAGAGTCTCTCGCGCCAAACTATCAATTTAGAAAAATTAGAAACCTCAACATCATTTTGAAATACCTATCATAATACCCCACACGTATAGGTATGATGAAAATAAAATTGAGTTTCAGTTCTATGTATGATTTTATTTAAAATCATAATGCGGTTAACAGAATACATCTATGCATTAAATTTCAATAACGTAGCTCTTATAGTTTCAGAATAAACTGGCTGTGACATACGGACGGACAGACAGACAGACAGACATGACGAATCTATAAGGGTCCCGTTTTTGCCATTTGGCTACGGATCCCTAAAAAAATGTACAATGTCCAAATGCCAGCCCCACTTCCAGTATGTCGGCTAAGTGAAAACGCCACTGCATATCTGCAGCGATCATTAAACATTAATTTTACATTTAGTACACTTTGATACTACTATTAAGCTTTCGTTATTGGCCAGTATCGCTAAGTGCCACTAACATTACGCTGAATGCTGCTTACTTTGATAATGCGTAGGTAATGTTAAGTTACGAGATAGTTGTGGTCTCATAATTTTCGACATGCTGTAATCTTTACCCTTGGAATATGAAAATTGTTTGCAAAATATATTTTTATGCAAGAGGCGGCAGACGAGCAAACCATCATCTTCATCATCATCAGCCTATTGCAGTCCACTGCTGGACATAGGCCTCTCCAGTTATTCGCCACTTAGAGCAAACATCTGGAGGATATACCCATAATCGCCACGCTGGGCAGGGCGGTTGGCGATCGCAGAGCGTAGCTTCTCGCTCCGGCGCGCTGCTGCCCGTCACCGGCCTGTAGTATTTAGCTATGCCTTCAATGTGATGGTTATAATCCCGCCACCAGTCGGTCGCCAGCGCCTCGTTTGTTATTCAGCAGGATGCACCACGGGCAGGTGAGGTTGGCTTGGAGCGAAAAGATGATTGGCTGCTGAAACTGGATGTAAGGGAGCGCCCTTACATCCCAATAGGAAACCAATTCAAAAACTCATTCATTTGATTGCAATTTTTCCTGTAATTCTGTGTAGGAAACCGATTGGGATCTCCTCGCCCTATTTGACAGTCATTAAACTCGAACACAACTCATACCGAAGCACTCCCGCCCATAGAAGTGGCCACGCCTGACCGCGGAAACCGCATAGCAATATTAATTGATTAGGTATTCTACTCTACGAGTATATACGTCACGGCCAATTTACCAATTAAGCAACCAATGACTGATTGAGTTTTTTGATAGCTCTTACATCCCATACGTATTTTCATTTGGTGGAATTTGAATAGGAATTAATTGAAGTCAAATTCAAAATGCAAATGTTTTTTTGCTATAATGATTGCGTTCTGTCTTTGAAGTCACAACTTAATAATAAAACCAAGACAAAAATGATGTCTTCACTAAACTGCATAATTTAAATAACAATCGAAGAACTGGAAGACCAATATAATGATTTTCTAGGTTCAGCTAGATAAACCTGCCCTGTCCTTATGTATTTTGTGCAATAAAAATATATGTCTAACTAACTGACATAATGATTGATTTGGGTACTTGTCTGTAGCCGAAGCGACTTGGGCTTCTCTCTTAGCTTTTCGACAGGCAAGGTAAAGCCAACTGCTCTTCATCATCAATCAACCTATCGCAGTCCACTGCTGGACCATAGGCCTCTTCAATTGTTTTACCTAAGAGGTTTTACCCATAATGGCCACGCTGGGCAGGCGAGTTGGCGGTCACAGGGCGCAGCTTCTTCTCGCTCCGGTGATGTTGTTGCCCATCCTCGGCTGTGGAATGCTGCGCCTTTTAATCGTGATGGTTATACCGCCACCAGTCGGTTGTCAGAGCCTTCGTCTGTTATTCAGCGAGGATGCACCACGAGCAGGTGAGGGTGGCTTGGCGCGAAAAGATGATTCTGCTTTGTGCCACTATAAAAAACAGCTGCCTAATGGCTTCCCTACGCCCTGATGGAAAGCGAAAGAGAAGCCCAAGTCGCTATGACAACGGGCAAGTAACTGGTCAGTTACTTGTCAGTTGCCACCCGCCATGCCGGCCCAACCCTAACCCTCCACGAGCTCCGGAAAAACCCCTACTCACCGGCAGAATGACACGACCCAGAGGTCATTTGACTGCGGTATTCTATAGGGTGGAGGTCCTTCCCCCGGACGGGCGGCTCAATTCGAGCGAAGATTCGCTATGCCCTAACTCTCTCTGCCTTGTTTACCGCCATTAGCAATACAAAGGTTAACTAAAGTAAACACACTACTATTGCAACACGAAGTCACCGGTCCGAATCGTCAAACTGCATGTTAACAGACGCTCCCATTACGCAACCATCACAACTGTGTCCCACTCGTGCGGCGCGGTCCCTGTCGCGACGGAACACGGAACGCGTTGTCCCACAATGTCCGTTGCGGGAACATATGGTGGCCCATTTGGAGAACGTAAACGCTGTTGGTGTGTGTTTACGAGTAGTGTTCGTCTCGACTCTTAATAACAGTGACCAGAGCCGGTGCAAATGGCCGAATTGGGCAAAAACGTATCATAATCGGCCTGCAAATGGCCAATGCTGAACATAGGTCCGCCTTAGTCACCACCGCTTGGCAAGCGGGTTGGTGCTTCGCACTAGATTCTTCAGGTAGACGCTGTAAGCTGAAGCTGGCAGTAGCTGGCAACATTAGCCGCAGAACCCATAACTGTTGCGTTTGGGGTAAACGAGTTCTGGAGTGGAGACCGCGTATCGGTAAACGTAATGTAGGACGCACCTCGGGCCAGGTGGAGTGATATGATTTGCACAGGACGGCCGGCAAGTGCTGGATGCGAAGAAGCCCAGGATCGATCAAGGTGGCGAACATAAGGAGAGGCCTATGTCCAGCAGTGGACTGATACGAGCTGATGATGATGACGATGATGGAACGCTGCTGTGCCCGTGTCCTGACATTCCCTTAGTCGTCTTCTTACGATGCCCACAGGTTGAGATGGGTTGGTCCTACCTAAGGAGTTTTACCCATAATGGCCACGCTGGGCAGGCGAGTACGAACCGAGATTCGTACGAAGAGAAGCCATAGTCGTGTGACAACTGGCAAGTAACTGGTTAGTTACCTGTCAGTTGCCACTGCCATGCCGGCCCAACCATAGCTCCCCACGAGCTCCGGAAACCCTACTCACCAGCCAGAAACACGACCCGGAGTTCATTTGACTGCGGTATTCTATAGGGTGGAGGTCCTTCCCCGGACGGCAGCTCAAATCGAGCGAAGATTCGCTACGCCATACCTCTCTTAAGTACCGCGTAGAGCAACCTACGGCGCTTTAAATCCCGAACATAGAAGTCTTATCATGGAGGAAACCATTACGATTCGACCGATGCGTTCAGAAGGCAGGAGTCACTACCAATTGGGCCACCGAGCCGTCCACCCTTGCGATGCATTGGTGTATATCACAATTTCATGCCCTGGGACAGATACTGAGTAAGTTCGAGACGGAACAACGAACTCGCGAAATAGATCGGCAATAGACGAACAAGGATCGTCATTCTTCCTTAAAACTAAAATCCCGATACTCAATATCATGACACGAAATTTGTCTTGGATGGCTTTTCGAAACTTCGATGATGTTCTGATAACGATTTGGAGAAATCACCTTTCGACTCTTCAATTTGTACGTACACAAGACATACGTGTGAGACGCTGACACGCATATACATTGGAGTCGTATCTTTTTTTGTAACCAAACGATGAACACGCATCAAATGTTTACTTTAAACGTTACGGTGCAGCATTTTCACAATTTGCAGACTCCCAGTGACATGTCAGGTAATTTTGTGTATCTCCATGACTGCGGCGCCTACGCAGGCTGCATTTGTTCAATTTGAGAGTAAGAAACACTGACTGATATGCGCCATAGTGTAAGCTCGGCGAACGAACTTTCGGCCATAATGTTTCCAAGATCGCTACAAGTGCCTTGTTTTTAACCCCGACGCGAAAAAGAGATGTTGCCGAAAGGCAAGAAGAAGAAGAGATTCTTCTTCTTCTCGAGTCGATGACAAAACAACTAAATCTTGAGACCGAATTCGGAGACGCGGCATCGTAACTCGGGAAGGCTTTGATTAAGGTTTTTGTTTGAAAGGTGATTTTATCAGAGCGTATTCTTAGGGATGTTGATTGAAATCGATATAGCTGTTTGTAAAGCATAGGCGATGATTGTGTCGAGGGTTTTTAATTTTAATAGTATAATAGATATATATACTTAGATATAGTAATAGATATATGTAGCCATATAGAAAGTAAAAGAGCCGAGCAAGTCACTGGCAGCAGACTGGTCTAATCACTTGTCGTTGCCATCGCCATGCTGCCACCCCCCCCCTTTCCCCCCCCCCTCCCCTCCCCCCCCCCCCCCCCCCCCCCCCGCTATCAATGGATAGAACCGGGATTGAAGTCACTTCACGCATGTTTCCAAGAAAGCATTAAACGATTTTCAGTTTTACCTACATTCTATTTTGGTAACTATTGCAAACCGGACGTCAAATCAAGTGTACTATTTTCTAATCCCATAAGACGGTGTTACGCCCCCACGATGACTCAGCCGTGGGCTGTTGAGCGGACGTTTATGGCACGCCACCCACCTATCAAGTCTTTCGCCTATTTGAAATGCAATGAGATAACGTCTGAGTAGCTAGTAACAATACTAAAGTAGCTGGCAACCGACTGGCGGTGGTATAATCACCACACAGCAGCGTAATTGGAGGGAGAAGCTACGCCCTGCGATCTCCACCCGCCTGCCCATAGTGGCGATTTATGGGTATATATTCCAGATGTTTGCCCTGAGTGGCGAACAACTGGAGTAGCGCTATGCTCAGCAGAGGGTTGCACGGAATTAGATGGTTACATGTCCCCAACAAACAGTTGTGTTTGACTCACCGACAACAATCGCTAATGTAGGTACCAATGGAAGCACTACAAACGCATCTAGGAAACCAATCATTAACCAGTGCCGTAAACAAAGCCGCGGCGGGGAGAAACCGTTCGCCACGTTACGCCCCGAAAGAACTCTGCCCGCGTGTGATTACCGGGCCCATATACAATAACGTCCGAATGATACTTACGAGATATCTAACACTATTGTTCACGTCGAGCTTTGAGATCTCTAGAGCTATCCCACTGCGGTGATTTAGCGCGCGGCCGGTCAAGGCAATTGATTGGACACTTAGGTTGTTAGTCAATGAGAAAGCCAATATTCTAACACAATAAAAAAATGTCATCAAAAAAAAAAAACACAAACGACCAAAACTAAAAAAGCGATAAATAACGTAAGTAATTCTATCCTTAATACATAATTGTTTAAATATTACAATTATCACTTATTTTTGAAGTCGGTGCCAGCCTCTCGTAACTACGTAGACTGTTGTTGTATGACGCGCGCGGACCGGCAAATCCACACGACAATATACCTACATTTATTTGTTTGGCTGGCACTCGACTTCAAAAATAAGTGATTAATTTGTAATATTTAAGAACAATTATGTATTAAGGATAGATATTACTTACGTATTTATCGCGCTTTTAGTTTTTGTCGTTTGTGTTTTTTTTTTTGAAGTCGGTTTAATTTTTTTTTAAAAAATAATTTTAATTTCTCTATTTTTAGTTGCGTTAATGTGCTGTGACCTTGAATAAAGGCTAATTAATGTCCTTAAGAGTTTTTACTTAGGAATGAAAAAATTTTGCTTTAAGTCAAGTAAGCGACTAGCGATCTAGAATCAAGATATCACTTACCAAATCACCTGCCCTATTAGCCCTGCATAAGTACATACTACTACCTAGTTTTAATATCGACCAATGTCAGTACTGTCCCCTAACTCCTAACCGTTAAGGAGTTCTGTGGCTTCATCATCAGCCCCAGATGTTGACGCTCGGAAGCATATACCTGAGTAAAATATGATTACGTAACAAAAACACCATATGAGCATACAATTTTCGGTTGTTGCCTCAATTTCTCCAGGATCCCTCATCAGATCCTGACTTGGTGATATGGGACCACCTCGGAAGTGTCCTCTATCGAAAAAATTTTTGAAATCCATCCATAATTGACGGAAATATCGGTGAACAAACATAAAAAAAAAAAAAAATATTATACATACAGACGAATTGAGAACCTCCTCCTTTTTTCGAAGTCGGTTAAAAAAGAAGAGTTGTTCACAGCGTCTTACTCACTTCGA